>DWDX01003087.1:0-13811 GCA_018245675.1 Agara michaeli | reverse complement strand
GTACCCAACCCGGGATTTGAACCCAGGACCTCACGATCGGCAGTCGCGCTAGCAACCGCCCGACCAACGAGGCAGTCAAATGAAATTTCTAATTTAAAAAAAAATCTCATCTACTACAAACATGAACGTCTGACCACTATTGACATATGAGGTTATACATAATGCATACAGATTTAAAAAAATGAGATTTTTGGTAATATTTATAACAATAACTTTATAACAAAAAAATATTAAGTTTGAACAGTACAAGATCTTACTGAATGGACATTATCTGGACAAACTTTCTAATTCGATGCTGCAATTTTGGTCTGGCGTAAACCTACACAAAAAAAAACATTTCTTATTTAATATCGTCTCAAGCGGTACACGTTGGCATTATGTGACAACGACATGGTTCGTTTTCAGTGGGGCAACTGTAAAAATAGGACAAGTTAGGCATCAACCATCAAGGAGTGTTCGGCAGTCACGGACGGGTGGCCACTTGCGTCACCCGTAATGTTGCCAGCAATTACGTGATTAATGGGATTAAGGAACGAACGATCGCCATGTTTTCTGTTTTCAGATAAATATTCTATTGTGTATATTTCTGAAGAAAAATGCATATTGACCTGAATGAGTAACGATGCTTCGGGGATAAAGATTGCCTGGGTTGGCATTTTTGAATAAAACAAAAAGAACAGTTTGTTTTATTGACATACATTTCTGAGTTATTTAAAAAAAATATAAGACTATAATCAAGTTACCGCAATAGTTACAGCTGCAGATACCATAAATCTAACATAATTTGTACATTATTGAAATAAGACCTTTTAACTTTGAAGGAGGTCGAAAATTTAAATGAATGTATAGCATTATCCAAATTGTACGCCAATTTACTCAAAGTAAAATTTACATAATTTGATCATTAAAAATTAGCATTGATTAGGATCTAATACCTAACAAATTAATATAATTCAATATTGAATGGCTAATGCGATGTTATTTTCCTACTTTTCTTATTTGTTAACCAAGATTTCGTAAGACAAATGACAAGCAATTCAAGTCTTCTATAAATTAGGACGCGTGGTGATACTAGTCATCGGTTCGACACAAAGTAATCTGACGATAAATCACCACGGATTCTGGATCGGAATGAGATCACGGGCTTAAATCGAACTCCAATGAAAGACGAACCTAATTTGTGTGGCCCACCATCGAGTGTTTTGACGAAAACCCGAATAACGAGTGATTTTATGAGTAGTCGAATACTTTTGTTTTGGTCGGTTAACGTTCAATTGTAACAAATATTACGGCTTTCTATAAATATTTCAATCAACAAATATAGCAAATTTAAAAAAAAATTGTTCCTGCAAGCTTTGCCTATATAATACGCAAGGAACGTAAGCTCTGAAGGAGTCGGTTTATACCGGCTTAAGTATTGCATAAGCTTGACGGGAGCTACCTGATAATATCCTCATTTAGATATAACGACTACAAAATAATATGCTAAAAAAAAATTAAATCTGTAGGTGAGCTTATAGTGAAACGAAAGCTTTTTTTTAAAAAAAAAGTAACGCCATGTCTAAAACAATGTCTACTTTTTTTGGGAATGTATACGGTTTTCTCATTCAAATGTCATAGAAATATTTGTATCGTAAAAGTTTGAGCGTATGAAATCATAATATTGTGATCAATCTTCCAAACAAGTATCTAAGTAAGTACCTACCTACGATTATTTCTTGTGAAATGCTTCTTTCCGACAAACGTTCCGGCAATTGGCCTTATTTTCCTTGAGCATTGTATTGATTGCGTCCATCCAAATTAAATTTCGAGGTCTCTATCAATTAAGTAATAAACGGTGAGAAGATTCGTTTGGCTCATTTATTGTTATAGAGCATTTTAACATCTCCGACTGCCGGTATTTTTAGTAAAACCTTGAGCGTTTGATCTCGAGTCGTGTCCTGTTTAGTGCTTTATAACACTACAACTGGACATTCTGGTTAAAAATCTTATGTATGATTCATTAAAACGCTACTTTTAGACTTGGGAGAGCCAAAATATAAAACTTAAACCCCAGAAACTCTGCATATTACCGAAGTTCGAAGTTAAAGAAGTAAACTTCTATTTACAGTATATTGTTTTACAATAAATCAAATTGCAAATTCTTTATGCTAACTTCTAGTTAAATTTCTTCCGTAAGATATTAACTATTCTTCTTCGTTTATTAGTATCCGTTGATCCTTAAAACAATTAAATCTGGCATATGAATGGTAGGTATATTATGAATAATACAAAGTCTTTGTTGCAGTTTCAAAATACTCGGCTTCCTCGCTGTAAATCTCGAAGCAATGTTGCAAGTTCAAGTTCACCTCGAAAGGTAAACGCACGGCGGTCCGATAAATACTGCCGCACACGATACACATCTCATATCCTTGTAATGTAATTTATTACTTTCTGGTTAATTTAAATTATCTATCGCAATTAATACGCAATATTTCAATAACCTTTCATCTTTAATTTAAACTTCATTAAAATGTTACTAGTCAATTAATAAAGCTTTAAAGTTAAAAAAATATTTACCTTATTTTGCTAGGTAGTTCAGGTATTGTCATCTTTTATTTTTTTTATTTATTTGAGGTTTGTCGTTTACAACCTGCACAACGGTTAGAAGAAGGTTTGTCTTAAGCCGTTTATTGAATTTTCAACAGAAAAAAGTTATGCAACTGATAACATATTTCCCAGCACATTCAGGATTTTATTCTAGCTCTTACAAAATTGCACAAAATGAAAATAATTCCTAATTAAAGGTTGATATAAAAATAAGAGTAAGTGTTGGAATTTCAAAAATAGAACTGTCTATTAACAAAGTTAGTGTTTCGCTTTATACATTAAATAACAAAAAACCAACATGTACTTATTTTTCCAGTTCAATAAACCTACCCGAGTCTAAGCAGATGTCATAAAATTGCTTTTTAACCATTAATAAAACGAAATGGGTTTTAAATTAATTAAATGAGTATTCAATTACTTTAATTAAATACAATCCTGTCGTTTTGTGAGAGAGTTTTATGTTTTTATAAGACACTTGTACTATTGTCAATGATATCGTGACCTATCATCTAAATTACTCTCATTAAAGATTTCCATAAATTTTATTTTAAAAAGTTTGTTTATAGGTCACTAAATAATCATAAAAGTAATGAATGATGAAAAGTATATTAGGGGTTGTGTATGGATTCATCATGGTGACAAAACCATAGACAACCATGGTTCCTAATGATTAAAAATCTCCGTTGGATTGATTAGTGTCCTAGTAAATCGTAATGTCATAGAAATAACGATATTCTCATATATCTACTCGCTTTTCGTGTGTAGTAAAACAAGTGGCTTATGTAGATTTGCAGGCTTAGAAACGAAGTAGCGAGTCAGCAGCAAATTACTAATTTGTTTACCAAGTAGATAAGATCAGCCCTTTGTGTAAACGCCCATACAATTAAGTGCCGTAATTCATCTCAATCGTTTATGCCTCAAGATTGGGGTCCTAAGTAGGGTTGCCACAAGTATGCTTTTTCCACATGACTGATAACGAATTTTGGCATTACAAATTTATGAAGTTAAGTAGAGGAAAACGTACCTAGTTTAAGTTCATTTGTTTTTCTTTCTTCTAAGCATTTGTATTCTCATAATCATTATTTATACTTATTTGATTCTATATTCTGAAATAGGTAATAAGATTTTGTTGGCAAATAGTATTCATAAAATTTTTATTGTGATGTAGAATTCACAGATATCAATTTTTATCAATTAATCTCTAAAATATTGAAATAAGGACGAGGAATAATTCTATGGGAGCTTATAATTATATAAATTATATATTACTATTTGTTTTGATATACCTAATGCTAACCGGTAAATTAAATGCGATAAAATACTTAAAGCTACAGACGATAATTGTTTGCGCTAACCTACATTATATTATTGTGGCAAAAAAAAAAAAATAATAATAATTTCCATTTACAATTTTACAACGTTGTGAACCCTAAACATAATATTGGGGACTGCCACGAAAGTGTATATTAAACTATTATACGCTTAGTTACGTCGGCCACTGTAATCACCAATCTACATACATACATTTGCATGAGAATTTTATATAATTTTATTTCAAGTAGACAGTATTTAAAACTACACCTTTACCCATTCGATAATATGTAGTTCGGTTTTAAAAGTTGGCACTACTTTTCATGATCTACTCTTACATAAGTACATTCGCATTATTCGTTCCAAAATGTATCCTCTTATTATTCGGAGACTTATTTTGTATTATGACTACCCTATTGTTCGAGTGCTTAGTAACCCTTACTACTGAAGCGGACGTTGCAAATTGGATTCTCATCAGGAAGTATTCAGAAGCCTGCATATGAAATTTAATAGCTGTTTACGTACTACGGTTTAATATTCACAGATTATAATAACAACATCAAAACATTTGATAAAAAGAGGTGTTGTTGCAATTTGTTCCGGTTCAACAAAGTTCTATTTTTATTAATAAACGGTAATGATAAGTCTCTAATACGTGCAGTTAAAATATTTTAGGCTATAAGAGCTTTACGGCGCCTAGCATGGTCGTAATATCCAACGGGAACGCTATAGTTGGCAAACCGCACCATTTGCTATGAGAGCATATCAAATAATGACAATCAATAAAATGTGATCGTAGATCAATCGGCTGGGGCTATCCAGGCATAACGATTTGTTTAAATACAATCCTTATATTTTTGTAGGTGTCCTAATATTACCATGTAAGTGATATATACGAAGATTGCGCGAAAAAATATTAGTCGTAACTGATGTTGAAATTAAAACAATTGTTATGTGGTAGGTGTAGGTATATATTAACAAATGTATAATTTCGATACAACTGAATTATATCGACGTATCAAGTAACCTACACACCTAAAAAGTTGTAAAATACATTTTTAAGACTGTTTTGGGTTGCTATAAATATATCTATATATATATATTGTGTTATGTATGATTTTGATGCGATTTTCATTTGTCGATGAATAAAGCAAGCAGTGTGGATGCACTGGAAATATGTTATCCTTGTCCAGACAAAAAGTAGTGGGCAAAGCTGCGGGGTGAAGGCTTGTATGGACATATTTTTGTGTATTGGTATCGTATGATGCAATGGTGACATCATGCCGAATGGAATCGATGCAGTGGCGCGAGCATGGCCGCTCCCGTCCAATAATGACAGATCGGTCATTTAGACCATGTCTATTGTCATTGTCTTAAATAATTAGTGTTGTGCGTATAATGGGCATAAAAATTGGCATATATTGGCACAGTGATAAACATCAATATTTATTCATGTGAGCGTCACACGGATAGTAATATCGCGTGGAATCGTTACTTGGTGGCAATGCAGTTGCAATACCATTTGCACTACTTTTTACTAGCTTCGTATATAAACTACGGCCTAGACTATAGGTTCTCAAATTTATTTGATCTACTGCCCTCTTTGAGGATCAATTATTTTGTACTACCCCCTAAATTATTTTATTCTAAAAATTGTACTACACCATATGCAGTTCCCCCCGGTGATACAATAATTCAGCAACAAAACATAGACCAATATAATATCATTATAAATAAATGCTCTCCACAATTCAATACCACGTCAAAAGTAATAAAGGGCGGCACCAAGGATTCATTATTCTATGCGTTAAAACAACTGTAATATTAACATTTTAATAAAATTAGACGCACATCAATGTTCTGGCAGCAGTAAACATTCTTTTCTTTATAACTTTTGAGCAAATTATTTATTATTTATAATCATTACTTCAGGGAAACAATCAGAAAACAGCTAAACCCAGATCTAGACCTCAAAGGAACGTTTACGGTGCCTAGTTAACCTTTATGACCGTTTCCAATGCTCACCCATGTTCAGTGGCTGTATTTAATTTTTACTTTTCTTCGTAGATAATATTTAATATGAGTATGCTATGGCGGGAGCACCATGCAACAAACCCTTAATATGCACTAGGTCATTGGGGCCGCCTCTGGTATTTCAATAGTCGGCATTAACGGTTACTATGTGTAGTCAGTACAATCCCGCATTCATTTGTACCTACGTTTCAGTATGACATACTTCTCAATACTAATTCGTCAAATGTATTGCCGTTGCACAAATTAAATATCAGTATTGTAATATTATTCTCGACGTTAAAGTACCGAGTTGTAAATAATGAATGGTGTATACAATAATATAAGCTTTACTGCGTACTCGAGCTCTCTCTTGTAAATTACGATGTTGGTGCTCCACAACTACATCTCTCCTAGACGTTCTAATAGTCATCCTATCGACGCAACACTTTAAATAACCAATTATTTGATCGTCCTTTGCGATAGTGATACTTAGACCGATTACTAACGTAGCCATACAACTGCTTCTACATACATACAATGTTCTTAGGATCAATTCATAAATTATGTTGCACAAATTTCATTACTTTTTGACCGCTTCCGAGTCCTTGTCACAGGTGGACACAATGGGTTCAAAGAAAAATGCATCCAGACTGCGCCTCGGGAACTATATGCAATTTAAATAATAAATATATTGTACATTGGGAAACTTATTTGATTTGTCTCAGCATACATATATTATGATTGTCTTATGTTCTGTGTTTGGGTATGAATATAGTGTTATTACTAAAAGCAAGACGCTGCGTATATAATGGTCATACGTAACGGTTTTAGCACCAGCACGCAATCAACAAGGTCTAGATCGGAATAGGTCTAGATGTCGTTATGTACAACGGCATATAAACTTCACGTAATGAAGTACGAGTGTCTATGTACAATTACGTTCAATTGCACCGGCCGTGGATCAAGCGATTCCACTTTAATCTTACATTTACATTATGAGCTCCTGCGATTGACCGCCTCACTCTTAAACTGTTTATTTTGATCTATAGCCCATAACCGTATACGCGTCGAAGGTAATTCTCATGTTTACATTAGGAAAGTGTTCAAGTTGCAATAGATTTCTATAGTATTGATACCTAAAACTCGCGATTTCAAATAGGTTCTTATCCTATCGGTTATTCAGATATTTGCTCTATTAAAATACGATTCAGATACCTACATTTCGAAACATTTTCCACGAATATCCATGAAAATTTACGTAAACGGTACAAAAGTTAATAGGGATATTAGGTAATAATCAGTAATGAATAAATTAACTTTATTATTACCTTCGTATAAGATAAATTTACATCCCCATCAAAGCACCTCGGGTCGCATAAACATTCCATCCGTAGTCCTCTGACTGTATATGCTAATGGTTGAATGCAATTATTGCAGTTATTGCTGGATGAACGGAATCATAAATCAATAGATTTCCTTCACTATGCATTCATAGCATGCATGCGTGGCGCCGGCATTCGATTCTGCATGGGTCCCATGCACCGTTAACGCAATTTCGTTGTCCATGGAATACTGGTAGCTTTTTAACCTATTATTTCATTGATACATCCATGTAACTTCATTTCGATGACGGTTTAAGGAATGAAAATAGCATTGACTCATCTTTGCAACACATTTCTGTAGATATAGTATACTTTCTCGCTCATCACGGATACAACATATTCACACTCAATTTAAAGCAGTATTTACGGTGGGTATTTCTATTTGTTGACCGCGTTTATTTGCTACGTAATGAGGACCTCGTGGGTTTAATGGAGATTTATATTTCGTTTTCAATAAAACTTAAAAGGGAAAGTTCTGGAAAAAATTAGGTTTTATTTCATTTTAGTGAAATGATTCACCGATGTCCATAAATAACCGAAAAATTATAAATGTGTTTTAGTATACTAAAAAGTCCTACCAATAGGTTAGTCTTGTGTTTTAGTATACTAGAGAGTCCTATCAATAGGTTAGTCCTATCAATCGGTGGGGTCAGATTCTTGCCTAATGAAACGAAGTCATTAATTTCGCCAAATCGCTTTTTCGTCTCCGGCCAGGCGCCAGTACGCGGGTAACTAGTTTCGTTAATTTATGCGGCCTCATATTTCGTCTGGTTTGAATATTTAACCACATTAGGTACTGAATGTGTAATATATTTTCATGGAATTTTTTTCTTTCCTACGCCACCGGATGCCTCGACCTTTGTTCGGTTTGTTTAATGAGTACTATCAATTTTAGATGACAACGGATGAATATAGTTGAACTTTTATTATCGGCAATATGAAGATCTAGTGCTACTCATGAATACAAAATATAATTATTATTTTAAAGTCCAGGACTTCATCAGGACTAGCAACCCGGTTTATGAGAAGCTGTCATCGGGTGTTTCGATCAAAATATTATCAGTGTTTTATATAAAAAATTATACTTTGAAGCGAACAAACACACTTTAATGAAAGCATTTAAACGTATACGGGTCATGTTTGTTTAAGCAAATTGTGTTGTTGGTATAACTGCTACGAGACAAAATGAGCGAGCCGCTGACGTAGGTGGTTGTTTATGCCAGTGGGTGTAGGTTACAACTTTGATCCAAAAAGATGAAATCCATTCATAAACTTAATGATCGTTTAAGAAAACAAGTCTTTGGGTGCCTAATATAAAATATTGATGCGACTGAACTAATTTTATAACAGTTATTCCGTTCAACACATTAATTGTTTATTGTCATTTCCATCGTGGGACTTAAACGTAACTGGTGAAATGTGGGGGTGTACTACACTCCTCTGCCTACGCCTTAGGGGATTACAGGCGTGATGTTACGTATTATATTAACTTTATAATTTATCCTACCCTATCCTACAAAGATATCCTACAAAAATACTATAGGATAGGACTTTTGGTTTTCTAATCTTTTACTCCCAAAATACCTTTTTTGGATGTATATGTCCATTTGTTATATATAGGATCGTACCAATCTTTTTAAGTGAGGCCCTAATCGGTGGCATTTCGTTTTTAATATATACTGAAATGGACTAGGTTTTCTTTAACTTAGATATATTTTTACGCACATGTCTCTGAAAATTAGACAGTTTTGAAGAGATATTTAAATCGTGCGAATTTTTATCATAGCATGCCAACTTAAGGAGGTTCCTTTAAACTCGCTTGTAGTAGTAGGAAATAAGGCTTTTTTTACACTAAAGATGTTCAGTGAGGTAAAATCAATAGTATTTACAAATGTTATAATCAAAGTGAAATAATGTAACATTGTTTACTAAAAAATATGTTCATAAAATAACATTCATAAAATGAATGGGATTTAATATCAGAAGCAATATATATATTTTAAAGACCAATGTGATTTTTCCAAAAAAATTTCGAAGACACATTTCTTTAGAAATAACTACAGATGAGCATTAAAAAAATAAACCCACATCTAAAGTGAGGCGTTAAGGCGTTAACGTATAACGCTTGCAATCACGTCCCGTCCGTATCGGATAACGATCGCGTGACATTGACGGATATCCGCCGCGCAGATTATATCCGGCGGCGCTCGCGGATACCCGGGCGACGTGCACGGGTGTGTCGCATTCTATTGATAGCTTACATAGACCGACGTTTGAAAGACCATTCTAAATGCCATCATAACTACATAGTATAAAAACAAAGTCGCTTTCCGATGTCTGTCCCTATGTCCCTTAGTATGCTTGGATTTTTAAAACTACGCAACGGATTTTGATGCGTTTTTTTTTTAATAGATAGAGTGATTCAAGAGGAATGTTTATATGTATAATAACATATTTATAACAATAATATCTTGTCATGTAGCCCCCAATAAGGCAGAGCCGGTCATTGTCAGGTCCAACTGATAACACATATAAACAAACTGTACAATACTTTTATAGATATTTGGTTTAGATGCAAACAGAACAAATAGTCATATATGGGATCGAATCTGCGATCTCCAGTTTAACAATCATAGTTTCCAACCACGAGACATTGTTGTTAATTCGTTGCAGAGCCAATACAGAGGTATATTCCGGTAGTACGTGGTGGTGGTATGACGTGGTTCTCTACAAGGCGTGAAAAGGGCTCTCCTTCAGAGCAGCAAAGCATTAGCTCCTCCTGTATTATATCATGTGTAAATATGTAAGTGTATCAGCTGTCCAGTTACCACGACACAATTTCAATTGCCAATTGGAATCGGATGGCCGCTTGTGGAATTGTTCCCGGTTACCACTATTATTAAAAAAAAATTGTTTGTGGAATAGTCCCCGGTTATCATTATGTTTGAAAAAAAAAATTGTGGAATTGTCCCCAGTTATTTTATTAGTATTTAAAAAAAGAAAGCCGTGTGTGGAACTGTTCGAACTATTGCTGTCGCTTCCCGACGGTGGTTACGGACAGTGGAGAGGGCAGTGCGATGTTATTTGGCAGAAGCAATCGAGCCTCCCCCGTGTAATTAGCGGCATCCTCGCGCTCGATCACGGCGCGGTGTTAGCGATGAGTCGCCGGCCCGGGAGCCAAGATGGATGGCTGCGTGGGCGGCACGGGACCGGCTAGCTACACGCTTTATAGACAAAGATCAAGGAAAAATATACCACTGCGCTGAATTTAATGTTAAAAATATTAGTTTTAGGTAGGGTATACATAAAACAATAAAATAAATATGATATAAGTAGCAGAAATGATACAGTAATATTTAAAAAAAAAATGGAGAAATAACACAAGAGTTGCGAAAAAGGACATTTAGACATAGAGACGAAGACAAAGACAAGACAACCACTGTGTTTTCTTAAGTGTTTATAGTTATTTACACGATACTAAAACACAATCAAAATTTTCACATTTTTGTCTGTCTGTCTTTTTGTTTGTCCGGGCTAATCTCGAGAACGGCTGAGCCGATTTAAATCCAAAAATTCCCATGGTATCGGGATTTACGCGGGTAACACCACGGGACACAGCTTATTATATATAAATAGGAAACGGATAGCTTAATGGTTTGGATTTCGGGCTCTCAAATACATACAAATTGCCAATTGACATACAAATCGACAATATACTGTAGGCACTATGGTTTGTTAACTTATCTATAATTGTTTATTGTTAACAATAAAAAAAAAATACCTAACTACTCAAATGTCTAATCAAACTCCTTAAATTTTCGTAACTCAACAAAATATTCAACCCACTCAGCAAAGTTCCGCTAAAAAAGCCGCTAAATCTAGCGATGTTTAAGCGTTGTATTTCACAAGATTTGCCGTAGCGAGGCCGCACGTAGCGTAGGTAATTATTAGGTAGCATTTTCTGAGCAATTGGTTGTTTATTGTTTGTACCCACTCACGCTAATGATCTGCCTTCGTAACGATGCGTGCGCCTCTCTGTCACACGCCGTATGCACGAGCGGGACGGAACACGCACACGGTGCAGCCAAGGAAACGTGGGGAGTGTAATTGAAAGATGTTTTGGTTAGGACAAAAGTATAAGAAAAATGCATTGCAATGTAAGTAATGTTATATTTCTTACGTCATGGTTATATTGTTACAAGTAATTTTATGTTGATAACTGCGAAGCGCTTGTTAAACGGGGTTCAACCCCGGCGATGGTCAGTTCTTTTGTTCTAAAAATAAATTCGATATTCGAATATTCATTTATTTACCAGTTGATTTAGTGGTTTGTGACTGTGATTGCCGAGTCGGGTTATGGGTTCGATTTCCGCGCAAAACAAATATTTGCGTTATAAGCGTATTTAATGTAAATCTTGGCGCAACGTTATTTAGTATGTATATAGAAATTTGTATAAGAATTAATAATTCTTTAAAATATTTAAATGTAGCCACATATGTGCAAATAAATGTCTTTGTGTCACGATAGAAATACTGTAAAAAAATCTAGCGAAATAAATGGTTCCTTTCTTTCTTTTTTTCTTCCTTTCTTCAATATACCACCTACTTAACCACAGGTCATTTCACGGTCCTAATTCCAAGCTAATCTCAATCGATATACAATCTAGGGCACTGAAACACACTAGCGAATTCATAACATGAAGGAAACACCGCTTGCCTGGTTCAAATAAGCTACTAAAAGCTTCCTGCACGAATGCGAGGGAGACCAAGACTTGTCTGCCTCGACCAAATGGGTCAGATACTGGCTGACGGGAGTCACAAGTCTCCGAAACAGGGTTGTATGTATAACTAGTTGTGCCAGCGACTTAGTCCGAGCCATCTTATATAGTTCTAAAATAAAAGTAGCCTAAGTTACTGCTTATTATATCAGCTATCTGCCAGTGAAAGTCCCATCAAAATCGGTAAAGCCGTTCCAGCGATTCGCCGGAACAAACAGACAGACAAACAGACAGACAAAAAATGAAAAAAATGTTATTTTGGTGTATGTACCGTGTATACATACATAAGCATTTAGTAAAAAGCGGTTATTTTAATATTACAAACAGACACTGCAATTTTATTTATTTGTATAGATGACGCATTCATGTTGGTGTGGTGTCTTTTTTAGAGACTCTAGCCGCTAAACCGGAGGTTGCGGCTTCGATTCCTACCCAGGACAAACAATTTTGAGCGTGAGCATTCGTTTGTTCTAGGTGTCATTAAAATATTTATATACGTAACATCACGCCTGTAATCCCCTAAGGGGTAGGCAGAGGGAGTGTAGTACACCCCCACATTCCGCCAGTTACGTTTAAGTCCCACAATGGAATAAGTGGTGAGCCTATTGCCATGCACCGGGCACACATCCAGACTCTGAGTCACTAGTAGAATTTCTAAATTAAAAAATCCGGGATTTGAACCCAGGACCTCCCGATCGGCAGTCGCGCTATCAACCGCCCGACCAACGAGGCAGTCAAATAAAGTATAAATAAATAAATGAAGTGCAGTTACATTTATTTTAATGCTGATCTTTGACTAGACTCTCTATACTAATGTTATAAGGGGGTAATGTTTGTAAGTGAGTTTGTGTGTAGGCGGTAAGCGGAAGCGGCTTCGCATTTCTACCCTCTCTTAAGAAATGTAGCAATGCACTAAGTAATAAAGCGTCTTATGAATTTCGCTATTGCATTTTGACTAATTTCAAATAATCCCTAATCACGATATAAGGATAAACAAGAATAAAACACAACGATACAATTTAGCTATATTTTACACCACAATAAAAAGATAGTTCACATACAAAAAAACATTTAAATAATAAAGCGTAAGGTGAGCAGTTACAGTTACTATGCATGGCGTAGAGTAGCCTATTCTATATTTTAAATACGTTACATAAACACAAAAATGCAGATGTAAAAGCCCTGCTGATTGAAATGTAAGTGACATTTTGGCACTTTGGGAGGCGGGCTTTGTAAACCGAAATACAGGTGAACACCTAGTTCGGTAAATAACACTTGCGATAGTTATTGTAAACTTTTAGCTAAGTTAGTGATAAAAAATATTTGTAGCACAGTTTTATTTAAATAAACCTATTATTATTATCTTTGCCAACCCTACCAAACACGCGCACACGTGCACATCAAAAGTACACCGCATACGTACATCCGCACATCAATACACAAACAATTGTACTCTTAAGGCCACTTGACACCGAGCGGAGCCTCCGTGTCTGCCGCGTGTCTGCTACCCTCGCGTCAAGGGGTTTCCCCTTCGCAAGGGGTAAGGTATAATAAAATATGGATAAAAACAAGCCTTCATTTCACGAGGGGTGGAACGAAAGCTAAAAGTGAATTCCTTATTTTAAGTACGTATTATTTTCAGATCCTCTTCAGAGTCTGGATGTGTGTGCCCGGCGCATGGCAATAGGCTCACCACCTATTCCATTGTGGGACTTAAACGTAACTGGTGAAATGTGGG
>DWDX01003086.1:0-13812 GCA_018245675.1 Agara michaeli | reverse complement strand
AACATCACGCCTGTAATCCCCTAAGGGGTAGGCAGAGGAGTGTAGTACACCCCACATTTCACCAGTTACGTTTAAGTTTATAATTACATTAGGTAAAATTCGATTTACGTCAAATTATTAAAGAAAACGATTAAATAAATAACTAAAATAAACTTTTTTATTATTATAATTAAAACGTAGACCCATACATTTTCGTTCATGTTGGTTTTATTTGATCCTAAGAAAATTTTAAAATACCGAAGCGATTCCATAAACTGGTTTTGGATCCGAACACCACTTAATGCCAACCAGTGAAGGAAGAGTATGCAAGTTCTAGGGTTAGGAGCAATTTAGAACAAGTATTTTTTTTTATTTAAGCAATCAAATAAGTAGGTCTATACAATTAAATTAAAGATGGCGTAAAAATGTTGCATATTTATATTACAATATATTTTCAGTTATTTTTAGTGCTCACGTAATGCTTATTGTAATTTTTTCGTAACCTTCTTTCCTAGATACGAGTATTATTTTTCCACATTATTATTGTTGGTGTTTAATGACAGGTGTATGTTGGCATTGGAAATTCATCAATATTTCCGTTTAACATATATATTGACTTGCCATTGATATTTATTGATATTTAGCATGAGAGCATTAAATGTTTCCTGAGATCATTGAATTTTTGTACCAACATGATTCGATACATGACCTACAAGTTAGAGCGTACACATCAAACTTAACACGGTAGCTATAATTATAGCACGTTGTAGTTTAAAGCTATGAAGCTGACAAGTTATATAATATGGCTCGAAATGATGACAAACGGCAGGTAGGCACTAGCGACCAAAAGTCAGAATTTTATTGTTAACCGTTTCATTTTACATAATGCATGCACATTATTACTAGTAAAATGTATAATAACTATAAATGACAGCGACATTTGCTTACGCAATCATTTACTTTGAATGGAATCGGACAACGCAACTACGGAAGGCACTTCGATGGGTACCAGTTGGGAAATGCTTAGGATAACGGAATACTGATTTTTCACATTTCTTATAATAATTTATACCGCGTGCGATTATAGAATTTGACATTAATAAAATTAATCGAAGAGTCTGTGGCGGGCATACTTACGTCCTTTCAGTGATGTTCACAATTTTTATTTAAAATTTCCAGTAGTCTGAGTATTTTTATTGGATGGGATACGTAAGCTGCGTTGTTAAAGCTATATCAACACGACACCAAATAATGTCTGCTAAAATTCCATATTAACAAAAGTATTACAAAAAAAAACCGAAGGGGCATATAAAATATCGAGTGAGTAATATCTATTCAGAGTGTAAAAGTGAAATCTTTTTGTGCTTAGCTTTAAATTTAGTAAGTAGACGTCACCCAACCATATTTTAACAGTCGATAGTTAGGCACTTAACGATATAATTTATCTTGATTCAATAGTGAAGTGAAGTGAATAGGCGCCGTTGTCTACTGCGTGAATGCACATAGAAACTTTGTACTGTATACACGGCTACGACGTTTCTAGGCGTGTGTGTTGTTCTTGCACCACACCTCCTCTTACAGATTTCGACATGTATGTGTTTATAACTTTTAATAATGACTATGCTGTTCATTCGGTTTTAAAATACACGAAATGATATAATCAACGCTTGTTAATTTTAGGTTTACAAATAAAACACTTAAAAATATTTCCATTATGTGTCGTTCGTTTACCACAAATAGACAAAGTTGCGAGATCCGGTCGAACTGGTTCGTAGCATTGAAGACGAAGCCAGAATAATTTATTGTTATACATATCACCTCACCATCATTCTTTAAATATCAAACATTATAAAGGACAATTAAATTAAATGTAAATTTTTAATAGACATTATTATGTTTTATGTAGTTGAAGTTTTATTATTGCCTCGTGAAGTTTATTGGCCTTGTAGGCGTAACCATCTAAACTTTTGAAAGTTAAATACAAATAAAATAAATAAACGAGACTTTTAATGCAGTTAATATTGCTATTTGGAAAATACATATAACTTTGTATAATAGATGATTAAGAACATGTTTACTTGTAATACAAAATTACACTATACGCAAATAGTACGAAGATACGCAAATAGTAAAAGTACATATATATTACATATACCACTTACATAATCGTCAAGGCTGATATGTGTGGTGCACGCCTATAGGAGTACGATATTTTTCTTCTGATTTATTATTTTTAATTAGCGTATTATTCATATAGATTTTAAGTAGGCGCAACTAAATAGGTAGTCAGCCGATTGTAGAAAGAACCAATCAATCATAGCATGACATTTTTCTATTGCAATTTATGGTATAAACTTTTCGACCTTATGACGTCTCATATTACGATTGATTACCTTTCGTAAGGCCACGTTGCAATTGAGAGCCTCGAAAGTAATTGTACCAGCTCGTAGAAACAAGGCTCGCAAAAAATTATAATTATCTAAATCGATAAAATTGCCCTCAATCATTCAAACAAATTGAATTAGCTATGTATAAATTTAATTAGCATATTATTAATGTTTCTTGAAATAGTTTACAATAAAAATCAACCTATATTTGTAGCAGTAAGTCAAACGTCCAACTCCATAATATGTGAACTTCACGACGAGTTATTGTTCAATTCTAAATATAAGCAAATTCGCCATAATTTTTCACTGTCAATGTTAATAAACAATGTGATTTATTATACTGTGGATGTTGGAACCTCATTTCAAATTATTACATAAACGTGGCGTAGCCGACCTTGTTTTCGTTTGTCCTCGCCGACCTTACGTGTGCTTGGGTCATTTTTGTTATAAATTTCGCACATCAATTATTTTAGTTGTCTGTTTTCTAAGCTGATATGGAAGAAACTGTTTTGATATTTTGAGCATATTGTGTAATAATAAAAAGTAGGTATAGTAAATTATCTACTTCCAGAAAATTATACGTTAATTAATTACCTTTCGTAGTAATATACAAAATATGGATTCAATAACGTTGTAAATTCAATCGTATGGTTACAATATTTTACTGTAAAAGTAATTGTTATGGATCAAAGATTTAATTACCTACATTCAATACTTTGACATGAGCTTTTCGCAATAACTTTTTAATGTCTATGAAACTAAAACATGTTTTATTGTAATTTTTGACGTACTGTATCACGTGGAGAGTTAGCCAGATATATTCCCCAGTCCGAGCTATGTTTATATAAATTTATTTCGTAGTAAGCGTCTTTACATTTCCTTTGCTGTACTTGGATTACATTGCACATGGTGTAACTAGTTATTACCATATTTTTTTTATATTCTTGTTTTACTACTCATTATACTCAAGGTCAAGCAACAAGGTCATTTAAATTTACCCTAATTTAGTATTTACTTATTGTATTGATATTTAAAAAGATTGCCGGGAACTAAAAGTATTTATGTTCTTAAACACTCCGTTACTTTGACTGTAATCCTTACCACGTCCTACCGTCAGCTTGGTCTCCACAACGCTACACCACTGCGGGATTACAGATATACGGATGAATATCGACAACAACCGGGACCGAGTACTTAACGTGCCCTTCGAAGCACAGAAACTCTCGTGAAAATTAGCCTCTAGCGGTGACTTATCCGTTTACCGACTGCACCCGGTTCCGCTTAACCAAACCCACAGATCGTCTGCAATCTGCGACCGCGTCGGGGCTACGGGCGCATCTCATTAACATAACATTACAATAATAGTAAACACTATTGCTTACAAAAAAGATCTGAGATCATGCGTCTCATACGTATTGCAAAATAAAATGTTACTAACATGAATTTGCATTAAGTTTAAGTCGATAACACAACTTCTATATACAGTGTTTTGCTCAATTGTTAACGTAAGCTACACAATTATATATGTTGATTTTAAACAAAACCTGCATAACCGAGTCTTGGTCTAGTTTATAACGGTACCGAGCGCACCGTACCGTGTAATTCACTAGTACACGATCGACAGAATAGTGTTACACACGCGTAAAGCTACTGTTTGTTTTTATTTAATAATACTGAAATGAAAGTATTTGAAAATCACCATAAAAATATCGAAACACGTTGATGTCACCGTCGTAAGCATTCCGCTAACATATGTACATACATCCGTGTGCATGTCCACAGTTCGATCAGATTGCATCAAGATCATTACGACAGATGGGATTCAGTTTATTGGTTATATCGCTTGAAATGCCAGAGCGAATAAAACTATTACGAAAATCACACGGCAGTAAATCGATTTCATGAGTTTGATGTAAATATGTTAATCGCGTGCAAGACATCATTAAAAATTTGTTTTTAACATCCTCTACCATAAAGGCTTGGGAACTGTTGATAACGGATATCTGAGGAGTACCTTGGAACATGGTTTTATAATATAAATCAACGTCATCACTACAGGAAAATTATATCATATTAGACCTGTGTCCAGTAGTGGAACAATAAAAGGTTAGAGAGAAAAAGATATTAGCATTGGCGCTGTGTACTGTTCAAAAGGGTGGTCTTATTACAGTCTAAAATGATTTATTCTTCATATGCGATTGATCGTATGTGACCTTTAATGACCGTGTATGACCTTCCGTTAAATCCTTTTTAGTTCTATTTGATGTTGGATACTCATATACACTGCAGTAAGTAATTAACCTTAGATGGCGAGCACGTCCGTTTAATACTTACATCACAAAAAACTGCATACATTATGATAGTAAC
Source organism: Agara michaeli (assembly GCA_018245675.1). Taxonomy (NCBI): domain Eukaryota; kingdom Metazoa; phylum Arthropoda; class Insecta; order Lepidoptera; family Hesperiidae; genus Agara; species Agara michaeli. The sequence continues at coordinate 9,079 of DWDX01003086.1, read as the reverse complement.
TAACCGATATTGAGCGTCGTGAGTAACCCTTTTGAAGGCTTTCCACTGCTTGAACTTAGTACTATATTAATTTATCGACGTGGTGTAGCCATGTAGAATGCCAATTATGTATATGATATGTGCATTAGTCATCCTTAGATGTACATATTACGTCGATCGGCACGCTATGTAGGTACCACTGCTAAGAGCTTGGTGATGTAACACAAGTATAAATTTATTTTGTTTATTAGTACAGCCAAATATCGTTTAAATATATTTGTTTTTCTTTAATTAACTACTTTTCCTTAAAAGTGTAATTAATAAATGTTTTACTTTTAGTATACATATAAGCATGAGTGTACGGAGACCGAGCTCAGAATGCTTTACCTGTTTCTATAGGTCGAGTTAGGTTAGTTTATGGTTTGACCGGTGAAAGTGGTTGCTGCGGGCGAACTTTCGTTATCTATAACTACCGGGACTCATTATGCGCAAGAGTCGGTCGTGGCTATTGCGTGCACAATCATCTTCGAAAGCACGATTCATGACCGTCTGAATACCCGGAACTGCGGAAGTTCTTTATTATGTACGCTAGTATTGAATTAGCAAGTCGAGTACAATTTATGGGGTTGTAACCTGGTCACTCTAATTCTTAGACAAAAGTAATATAGGTATGTGATTTGTGAATGTTTTAATTATTACACTTGAAGTTTTTTAAGTTCGATCCGTTAAATCATTTTTCAAAGTATTTTGTAAGCACTTTAAGAATACTTTATGAAAAAGTTAAATAACAGCTCTTGCTTTATCTTTTAATTAACTCATAATTAAGAAAGAAAGTGCACTTATCTCATGTAGCTTTAGTTGGAATAGCATTATGCAATTATATTTGCTGTTACTAAAAATATGTAGCAAGTTGGTTGTGAATATTATAAAATTAAAAAAATGTAAAAATATATAAATGTACATTGGTTAATAAAATTACACAATAATTTATTTCAAACAGATTTTTATTGTAAGATATTGTAAATAGTAAATATTTGTTCAACACAGTTTGAATAACCGACGTGCACATTTAAGGATACGTCCAACATAAAGGTAGTAGTTGTTGACTTTTAAAAACTAGAAGTATGTCCCGGATATCCTTAATTATTAATTACTTCTAGAAATATAAAGCTATTTCGTTATGTAAGTGCCAAATATATGAATATTATAATACTGTTTATCCGTTATTTACGGATGTTATAAAACTAAATGGGTAAAGAATGTGATATCACGGAAGAGGTTAAAAAAATAGACGAAATATTCTTATATTATATACAGATATTAAATTAAAATTTTGTTAAGTCATAAATGATGTCAAGATAATTATTTATTTCCTTGTAGAAGTTATATTATTATGTATATTGTTGACTAGTATAAAAGACTTCAACGCGCTAGATAATTTATTTAGCATGTCGTTTATAAATATGCAAATACAGATATGTAAATACATACAAGTACATGTAGAGAGTAGCCTAACCTAACCTAGTAATTTGAATTTTGTTTACCCCTCCGAGAGTCTAGGTTCATATCACATATAAAAATTTAAATAACAGTCTCTATCACGGCGAAGGAAAACATCGTGAGAAACTTGCACACCTTAGAGATGTTATAAACATTTATAATGCTTCTGAGGTGTGTGAAGTCCGCCAATTCGCACTTGGCCAGCGTGGTAGTATTTCTATGTGTTACTTATTGAATATACATTTTAATATGTTCCAGGCAAGCCGGGCACAGACTACCCGGTACTTGGTGCGGTACCGTACACGAACTTTTACTGTGACGAGCAACCTTATCCTGGTTTCTTTGCGGACATGGAGACTCGGTGTCAAGGTAATTTTTTAAATTAGGACAGGTATATTTTGAGCAGACATTAATAGACCCTGGTAAAAAATAATACAATAAAATGGGTTATGTGCTAAACCATATGGACTAGACACAGTTTTTAGGGCGTAACTGTTTATCATGTTTCATTAATCAATAATATCGAAGTCAATGCATAATTTATGTATGGCATTACGTCATGCACAATCATTAATATTTTAACGAAATACTCTATTCGATTTTTTTTATTTTTTACAGATAAAATACTCTATTTTACAAATATTATACTCTATTTATATCAAATACTTTATTCATACCAACAAAAATATTGATAGAGTTATAACCAAAAAAAATATTACAAGTAGTTAAATATGTTCTAGTCTTGATTTCAAAAATCGTTATTAATATGTTTTTCAGTTTTCTGAACCAAATCATACTTAAATATTGTTTCATTTATTTCTCATAAGCATAGGCAGATATTAAGGATTGACATCAGCTAACGTCCTGACAAACTTCTTTCGTCTCTGTATATTTATCGAAGTCGTATTACATGCTCTTCTATTTAATGTACTCATAGCGTGGGCTTCGATTAAGACTCCTCCGATTTATACGTAATACGTAGGTACCTACGCCTAGATTCTTCGGTCTCTACAATTCACACTCGCCTCGAAAATATGTTTCTTAAAACAACTCTTTTTGCATGACTAAGGCATCGAAATATCCCTTTCGTAATCCCGAGCTTTAGCACATACCATTCCTAACGTCAACGGGGCATTGGACTCTTTTATTAATGAAGTAGGCCAAATGTGTTCAATAAACCGCACCTGGCGTTGCATAGAAAAGAGCAATTATACATAAACATATTTAACATTAATCATTTAAGTTAGGAAAGCGAATCGTAATCTGCACTTATTTAAAAAGAATTAAAAAAGGTATTTCTTAATAATGTTTTACACGGTTTTCTGTAACACAGTGATTTAATAGATATATATTAGTTACTATAGCGTAACTAAAACAATTACATATATTATGGCAAAAAATAAGAACAAAAGAAACCGAATCATTCTTTCAAATCCTAGCCGTATTTCGTGATGTATAGTTTAACAAATGGTTGTTTGTTGCCACTTTGGTATCATTAACCTTGTCTATTCAATACCAGATGATGACCGCGGTTCCGCTCGCTAAGAAAAATTGTTTCAATACGCCACGCCATACGGAGCATGTCCAAAATAAAACTGTGAGCACAACGGATTACACGGATTGAATAGACACAAAATAATTTTAGATAATGAATAAAATACTGTTGTTTACGTTATTTTATATAGCCGTCGAATATTTTATGTAACAAAGATTCTCGAAGTTGTTTGGCCGCATAGTAAATAGAGGTCAATTAATTATATTAAAAACTGACCCGGAAACTGCTCAACGTAACCGATAGGTCAACAGCGTGAGATCCTGTTTATTTCAAGTTAATTTGCGAGAAAAAAGGTTATATCTGTTATTATAATTTTTCTTCGTTTACGCCCGTCATTTGAGTTAGATTTTTATCGTAGTTCAGATTCAACATCGGCTCTGAAAATTGGATTGAGTGTTAATAAATATCTAAATATAATATAAAATGTACGTATTATATAAAAAATTATGAACGTAGATGAGGCGAAAGAATCAAAATATTCTCTGCCTACCCCTGTAAGACATAGCCGTGATTGTATAACTATACAATAATAATATAATTGCTTGTATATTTTCAGCATGGCACTACTGTGACATAGACGGACGGCAAGCCTCGTTTCTATGCCCGAACGGCACAATCTTCTCCCAAGGCGTGGCGTCGTGCGACTGGTGGTTCAACGTGCGTTGCGCTCTGTCGCCTGCTCTGTACCCGCTCAACGCGCGGCTGTACCGCCGCCGCAAAAAGCAAGCCCGCCCCAAGCCTCACCGGGTGATCGACAAAACGCTCGTCGATGAGATATTTGTATAATTCTTGTATTAGACGTCTTATAACAAGTTTTGTTTGGTGCTTTTAATATCTGTATTCTACTTATCGTCACTATATAAGAAATGTTACGTGATCTATGCTATTTCAGACTCGCTCAGATATCTTCGAAAATTTTTTAAAAAACAGCTGTTAAGTGAAGAAAATCATTTTACCCACCTTTTATTAAAACTTAAGAAAAGTCTACATTACATCTAGTGTACATTACAAATAGGTGTTCCTATGTTCTGATATCAGCAATGTCAAAATATTGCCGTCTTCCCAAAAGGAATTAGATTGCTCCCTATTTTCACTTAAAATTAGTCCTAACTTAGAACATTCGTTTTTAAATGAAAATAAGTAACATTAGCTGCTTTTTTATGTTTCCCTGCTGGGTATGGATCTCTTACGAAATAAATATAAGGTGCCTGTCCTATAGGTACTCCACTAGGCTGCCCCTGGATTGGTAGAGTAGAGTGCATTAGTAGAGATAAACAGCATACGAGCATTAAATCCATTATCTTTTTCTCCTGAGCACAATAGCAAAAATGTAATGGTATTCGGATCAGTCAGTAGGTAGGTAGGTATAGTATAGCGTACAGTAGGTACTGTACGCTATACTATACCTACTATAGCGTGGACATTCGTATCCGACTACAAAGTAAATCAAAAGATAAAATTACAAAATCTAAATTGTCGTTACTTTATTCTCTGTCCGCTTAACATTACAAAATTATATTTACAGTATAAGACACACAAATATAAGAGATACAATGGGAGCTGTAGATGTTTTTGATGCATAGGTATTATATGTATATATGTATCATATAAAGTGTAAAATGTTGTTGTTTTTACATATAAAAAAAATACATAATAATCATTTAAGTACCAATATTTTTATGTAAATCTCAATTCTAAGCCACGACGCTTAACATCTAATGTTTGCAGACTATGAACACAAAAACATCCTTTATTATGGTAATTTTAGCATTTATGATGTCAAACCACTTAACTATTGTTTATGGATAGCTGGTATTGAGATTAACCTTTTTTTCTATATTTATCTTTCAGACTTATGTCGGATGTGTATGTATGTAAATGTGCCTACTCACCTTATAAATACTAGTTATAAATTCTACCTTAAAGTTCATTAGTTTTCCCTCCGAAGGATATGTTGTCTCTAACGGTCACATAGTTACGGATGGTACGAACACATCAACCAGTACATCCGACATTGAAGAAATAATTTTTTTGTCGTGATCAATATTACGAGTACACAGTAGAAAAGTCGACATACGTATTTACGTCTTTTCGTGTAACAAGTAGATTTATGTTTTGTTTATTTTTTTTAAGTTCAAACATTTTTAATTTAGATTCCTGAATAGTGATTAGATTTAAACAACATTAGCGATATTCAAATGAAAACTGTCTTTGATTCTTCTTAAGACATGTCCGTCTCGCTCACACGAAGGTTTCAGTTGTTATTGAGCCAAGATAAATGTGAATAAGTATTGGACAGTCCATACAGTATTTTGTTATTGTTGTATATACATATATTGTAGTTACTATTATAAAAACAGGCCATTATATTAGACAATATGACAATAGCATGTTTTTCTTTATATTAGAGAACTTCGTTATCGCAGCACTTTGTGTTTTTTTCTGTGTCAGTTGTACTTACTTGATAAATCTTTACCTTTTTCTTGACTTAAATGAAAATTAACTTATATTTTTCTACAGATAGAATGAGATTTTTTTTTCTAAAATTCATATTATACTCATTCTTTTTGTTATGTATTTTGAAAAGTTCTGTTTTAATTTATTGACAATTTATATTTTTACACCTCATTCCAAAATGAGCTAAAGTTCTGCATGATTCATTAATGTTACGTTGGTTTAAGAACTAAGTATCACGTCTCGTATCACTGTAACGGAGGAGGATAGTGCTGTTTAGTATTGTGATTATAAGGACGAATGGTATCCCATAATAAGTACTTTTTTTTCTCAATACTATTTTGTTATCTAGATATTATAATATTTTGAAGAATTAAATATAGCATGTGTTTAAATTAGGTATTATTGAGAATGTAAAATTTGAAAAAAAAATTCTGTATTTTTCGTTTCCTTAAATCTACCGATAACATTTTGCCATTGAATTATTAACTATTATCAGCCAGTAATTTCTTTATACTTTAGTTTTAGAAACTTTAGTTATACTTTATTAAGGTATACTGTACCTAAAAATAATAATGTGCTTACTACATGCAACATATAGGCCTATAAGACTATATTTGTCTTGTTACGTGTAGCTAGTGTAATATAAAAATTGCACGCTGACATTTTGTGCGTTACACTTAATATTAGTGAGTAAAAATTATGTTAAGATTATTGTACGATTTACATTTATTGTTGCTTGTTCGTATTAATAAACGGAAATAATACAACTTGTGTTGTCTGTTGCCTACTTATACCTTTCCTCTCGTTCTTCATTTTTATGAACAGACAAGTAAACGAGCAGGTAGCGGTTGCGAGTGGCCGCTGCAGCCCAAGGACATCATCGACCGACCTCCAATAGGACTATGGGGTTGGACTGTTAGTGTTAATTCAGTTGGTCTTAATAGCTGTTATGCATTGTCTTATATCACTGTACTTGTATCTACCACTATGAAACAGGTGCCTGGACAAAGTGGTACGTGTTCTGGTTGTAACAGCTGTACTTAATTATGTAATTCCATAAAGGAAATACAAAAACGGCTCAGATTTTTATTATACGTTTTAATAAGGATAAATATGTATATATCATTTATTTGGCGTGTATGCGTCTGGCCGTGTACCTATCAAATTGCCCTGATCGAATAAGATTCTTTTATGAGTCCAATGCCAAAAATTTGAAAATGAATAATTTCAGATATTTAACTAATAATATGCTAGCTTACATACGATGGGAAAATATTAATTTGTACATAACCTCAAGTCAGTTTTATCTGATTGCATTTCCTTCCAACTTTTTATCGTTATAATCGAATAAACAATGCTGATTCATAGCGACGCGTCGTCGTTGTGTGAAAGGTATTGTCCGTTCGCTAATTTATACGGTGGGAACGCAGCACGTACTTGAAAAGTATTTTCTTTGTACGGAGCAGCCAAGTTAAGGTAAGGCGTTCACGTACGTTCGGAAGCGTGCATGCAGGGGACTGACCGTAGCAACAACTGTTAAAGAGTAGACACTCAAAGTCGCATTTGTTACGCGGAGCGCTACGCACGCGCGAGTTTACAGCCGTTCGCGCACGTCAACGAGCCCAAATGTGCCGGCTATTTAAGTAAATCATAAAGCATTGTATAAAAAAATCGTGTTTGTACTTTAAATTTTCATGAGATACAATAGTTTCGATATATATCATGGAGATTTGGATGTTTGTATTTTGCGGTGAGTCTGCAGAGAAAAATATCCTAATGGATTATTCTTATTACTTCTATTAACAAATAAGTCAATAATTCATCTGTGAAACACTGAAAGCTCATCATTATCAAAATTAAATAATATATTGTTTTTATTTACACACGTACTCGTACCATAGTATGTATTTAAAAATGAAAATGATTAAGTTGTGCATAAAAGTTAATAATTAATTCTTGCACTTCAAAATACAATCGCTTGCATGCACCTTAATAATTGCAGTATAAATAATTGCAGTAAACTTATATCACCTTGTCCTAATTTACTTTTTTAACGCGTGGCTGACGTCGATTGCTTCTATTTTTTTACTAATGTCAAGTGTAGGTACCGTAAAAGGCGTTATTTAAATACTTTGTGTAGCTGACCTACGATCATTATGTAGTAAAGAGTATGTTGTGGCCAGAATGATCTAACAATTAAGAACTCATTAACCACAAAGAAACAAATGCCAATACCAATATTCTTAATTGTACCCCGCACAAATGTAGATAATACTCATACAGAACAGAGAATGATGGCAGATTTATAGATGAAGATTCTAATGAAATGCTGTGTGTATAACAATAATGAATAAATTAAGCAGGCGATTGGCGAAGGCGTAATTTTTAATTGCAAATAATTTTTCGAAGAGTTATTTCTTCGCCTCCACTGTTACAGCATATATTACGCTGCTCCAATGTAATAATCGTGTTGTTGTTCAATCGGTTAAATTATGGCAATTTCTTTTTTTATGTTTACCTTTAAATTGCAGCTCGTTGTCTATTTCCTTTCAATATAAGATTAGTCTAGGTTCTTATCTAAAACTTATTATTTATGAGTGGATAGGAACTTAAGTTAGTCGTAGTTAGGAGCAATTATACTTTCCGTTGTGTCTATACAATATACTTGTAGTAGATTACATTGTCTGCTGGGATTTGATGATTATCATTAGGTACTATTGTACCTATCGTGTCTGTTATCTATCGGTTAATCTCTAAATTAGCGTCTGTTATAATATTGTTATAAAACATGACATCTTACAATTAGCTCGCGGCATTGCCCCCTCGGAAGGTAGTAAAAATCTCATACACGTAAAATCACCAATTTAACCAGCCCCTAACTTTAATTTAATCAGAAAGTTAAACAACTGCTCATTATTATGGCGCTTGGTTCAAAATCGCCTGGTTTTGAAACCAATTTTCATCTGTTATTTAGCCTCTTTGAATTCCAAAAAATCCTTTTCTAGTGGGTGCCAACGTTGTAAAAGGAATCCATTCTTTACAAAAAAATTACATTTCTAAATATTTTGTTTATTTTCAACAAGCAAATACAATATGACTCACATCCTTATTGCTCTCCCATTATACCTCATCTTAGAGAAAGTTTCACGAAAGCCAACAAGCAATTTATTTTTATAAATGGAACTAAAAAAAGTCCCAAATATAAATCTTAAAATGCGCTGTTTCATAACTTACAAGAAGTTTCAGAACTGTGTGTGTCTAACAAATAGGCACCATATTATTCCATTTTTATATTTTTTAAATGTAAATATACAAATTAAAATAATTGCATAACTTTATAAAGTAATTATACAAGTACATTTCCGATTGCATGTTGAACAGAAAAATAAGTCCATTCCCTATGTATGAGTATGACGCATACCTAAATAATAAATTCAATCAACTTTGCAAATAGTTCACCTCAAGGACTGTATTTAAATAAAACTAATTCTAGAGGCAAATACTCTTCTTAGATTATAATATACTTATACAATAATATATATTAAAAAGGAATCCTACATAATCCTTACTAGTATTATAAATGCGATA
>DWDX01003085.1:0-13813 GCA_018245675.1 Agara michaeli | reverse complement strand
GAACTATAAAACTATTTTCTCGATACGTATGCGTAGCGCCATCTGTTAGCGAATAGACTGACTATCAATTCTACAGCTGTTTGTTAACATTAATACATTTTGAATATCATTTTTAAAATAACATTATAATTAGTGCCGTTCGCATTTCTCGTGTTAAGCAATTATAATTATTAAGGGGACTATGGACAGTTCAGATGAACGGCTCTGGAATATATTTTTATGACATAGCCGAAAATATTACAAAGCTAAACGATCATAATTAAAACGAAAGGCTTGCATTCGGTTAAGTTTCTAATGACATCGGTCATTAGGTACTACGTTATGGTAAGACAAATCAATAAATAACAACATGTAAATAAAAAATTAATATGTAACTCCACTACGACATTTATGTATCGAGATGTATCGACATAGCAGGCGACGTTATTACATACGGGAGTTATTCGCTCCCCATCGGGTGTGCGGGCGGAGTGCCTCGATTAAAGCCGTAAATACTTTGAGATTAATTATCTCGTAAACAGGCACAGTGGCGCCCGCTAGCGACTCAAATCGCTCACCTACGCCGTGAGCGCGATACAAATTCAACTTTTCCAATTAAATTTCGTGAGGCATTAATAATTATTTGGGTACATCAATTTGTTTCGTCGCAGCGTTGCCTCGTGGAAATTTAGGCGGCACAGAGAACTCACAACTAAGATAGGTCTTGAGATATTTTAAATTGAAATTAATCTTATTTAGAAAAACAATAACGATGTAACTATCCATTTTATTTACTTTGAGACTTTGACACTATTTTTCTTTGTGTTGATTTTATTAGTTATTAATAAAGACTATTTTGTATTAATTATTATCATTATTATCACAGAAGACTACCATGTTAACTATATTTAAAGCAATTGTAGACAATTTTGATATTTCATTTAATTTCTGTCGATAATGTATTGTTATCTTTTGAGTAACTGTGCATTTTGCTCTTCACATCCTTCAGGCTACGACACAATAGTGAAAATTATGCTGCCTCGCAGTATGTTTTACAATGTTACCCTCGCTACAGAACTAGCACATATTTATTATATAATATCAATTACATTTATTGAAAACAAAGAAAGTTCACAAAAGTACTAATATGAACACCAAATCCAGCATTAGAGTTATTACAACAATTATTTACTATCTGCCTAACACCGATGGCGTGATAATCAACAATTCATTAATCCTATCCAAGAAATAAATATCCCGAGATAAATCTTGCTAAGCTACGCGACTCCCTCCGAAGGAATGCTAACTTTGGAATTAATTAAATTAAACTTGGAAATGAAATATTAACACTTTAACGTATAAAATTTAATACCGCTAAGTTATAACGTGATTATTCAACTCCTCGACAATTTCCAAAAACATCTAGAAAATTAAATTGGTTGGGCGACGGCAGCGCCGCTTTGACGCGCTTCCGCTTTGTGCGAGCCAACGCCGGGCGAGGCGTTCGCCACTTCGCACTGTGAAATTAATTTTCTTCGTCTTTATGTAATTTAATTATAAACATTTCAATATGGCGCCTCGGGAATTTGCGCCGAGAGAGAAGTTAAATAGAAACGTTTGATACTTATCTTCTGATACACTTCAGAGATGATTGCGCAATTTCAACTAAATTAAATAATTTCAGTTTAGTAAATTCATTGCAAAGGTCATCCACCCGACACTTAATTAATTTCGTAATATATAATTAAAGAAAACGCGATATACATATATAATGACGCACAACCGATGCGTAATTTATGATAGTAGGTACCTACCTACCTATGTATTAATATTAAACTAGTCTTTTTCAGTTAGAAATGCAATTGAATATACATACATACAAAGGTATGTGTAATGAATGTGTTCCAATATCTGTGCTTGGCTATTAATTTGCTGGTATCTAACTACTTATAACTAATTGCTTCTATCTCATATCAGTACATATTTAGGCTACAGTGAGTACGAGTTTTTTATTGGATGCACTTAGTGAATTCCATCTGCAAAATTAAAACTATCTATTTGTATAGAGAGTACAGTTAACAGATGCCACTGACGTTCGTGCAATTTTGCTCTTAAAACGTTCACGCTCCGCTGACAAGAGGCGACATCAAACATGCGCGGTGCCTGCAAACCTTTTGCCAGCTTATCTCCCATTCACTATCTGAATCTTCCCAAAAATATCTACAATCCACCCCATTATTCCATGTTTATTAAATTTCATTTTATGCTCATACAACAACACTCTTGTCGGCTACTTTTTGTAGTGATTTGGGACATTTTACGGTTGGATTAGCTTGTGACGTCGTCTTTTGTGACGGGCCGGTACGACGTCTTTTTGTGTGAGTCCGGTATTATGGTTTGCTATTGCGCGTATTATGTCATAACAGTGCAGCACTCGACGCACTAGCTTGTAAGTTTTTTGCTTTGTATTTTATTCTAAATTGAATTCGGTGTTGACAATGTCAGCGATGAAAACATCCTGTCTTTTTGTACGTGTACTTCAATACGCTGAGTTTAAAACTTTAATCAATATTAAGGGTTCTTTTGTTAACTACAACCAATCGGCAGGTAAACGTTAAGTATTATTGCCATTTTCTGTATTGTAAATGACTACGTATGATAAAACTCATATTATTCATACTTTACATTCCTTGCAATTGATGTTCCCATCGCAACAGCGTAATTGAGTCTAGGCTAATCACTTTCTCAGTGACCAAATCCCATGTTGATATTTTCATCAGTCAACTTTAACCCTTAAGCTAACACATTAGATTAAACAATCCAGTCCTTCGCCGATAGCAAAAGCAATAAGACTTACAACTCCACCCCTACCAAAACAATCCTGTATCTCGGTGTCTTCACTAATGGCGTAAGTTCGACAGTCGAAGTTAGTTCGAGTGTTCTACGGCTGCAATAAAGATAAATCCAGCAATAATATGTTCGGTTGGGCCCTACGTGTAGGATTGCTTGGGCACGAAATTGAATTTGCATGGCGTCTTAAGTCGACACCGATTGAGACGATCGCGTATTCAGCTGTCTCGCTCCATGGACAATTACGAGTTCGCCAACAGCTAGGAGACGATTACGCGGTTGAGCCTGTTGAGCCATCCGGTGGCAACAACAATTTAGTCATTCTTATATATACTTTTCCATTATTACGAACACAACCTAATTTTAGTTTGAAAATATTTTATTTTTGTGTATTAAAGTGAGGAAGGTCTCTACGTAGAATAGTTATGTTCGTGTGTAAGACGCGAACTGCAATCTTACTCAGAAGGCGCTTCTAATCCGGCCGCCGGAGGGCCAGTGCCGCATGAAAGGAACGTCCTTATCCCTTGATCCCGTTGTTTACCAGACATTAAACAGATAACAAGTCCACGGCCTGATACCATTCGAGTAGATTAAAGCCCGGTGGCTGCCGTAATCCTTACTTCGATTAATTTTATCCAAAACCTGTTCCAAAAGTGGTGCACGAAACGTATTCTTCAATTAGACAGTTGTAAATGTGTAAATTGATTGTAGGCACACATCTCATCACGTCTATTTTACGTCAAATGTAATATCGAAGTGAATCCATGTGCACTATAGATATTTAAAAATAACGAGACCTGGTCCAGTAGTGGACCAATAGAAAAGATTGAGAAAAAAAAATCATGATAATGACATTATATAAACGATTTTATAATAAAATTACTACCGCTTCGTCGATTATTGAAACATTTGACTATTGGCTAATTAACATTGAAACAAAAACACGTTCTTCGAGTTACGTATTCTCATTTAATTCAACAATAGTCATTATATTCTGCCCGTTTAAAGTCCCGTTTTGTTAAAATTGTAGAGCATACTTTCGAATTCTACATGTAAGACTATTCAATACCCGTAATGGACAACTTTATGAAATAAGAAATAGCGTATTAGGACTTCTGACTAAGCCCGCTGTGATAGCTTAACCTCGATGTTAATTATGTCATACATCTGTCGTTATTGTGGATGGCGCAGTCCCACGGGCTGCGAGCCAGTGATGCGCACCGAGCAAACATACGCGTCCGTGCATGAAACAACATTGCGACTGATACCCTCATGCTCCAAGTATCTTGAAAGACCTTGATTGACTTGGCCTGATGCAAATAGTGTACATGACAAATTTAATTTGTGACCGCACGCTTTGTGACAGAATGATTGGCTAGCATTTGGAATTGAAAGGTTTTATTATTACAATTCTGATACTTATATGATGATATTAATACATGTCTTTCTTCCATCAACATATTTTTGGAAACGATGTAATTCAGACACGGATAATATTAGTTTATGTAACTTTATGTTCTCTTGATAATATGTAATTCAATGAATCTCTAAACCAAAACATTTATTTGAAATCCAGTAAGGTCTATCAGAATTTAGTTTGCATGCAGCTCAGGGCTACATGCCCATTTAATTAGTTGTCCTTACGACCAACAAGACGAATTCCAATATTTGTGTTGGTCGTCTTAAATCACATTTACTTACGTCTGTAACAAGGGGGCAGGTACTGGTATATTTGTCGACCGATGAAATTTAGTTTGGTCTGATCAAATTCAAGTCATGTAGCCGACTCGAACAACGGTAACCACACGGGATAGTCAGCCGCACACAAAATACCTATTCGCCTAAATGCTCTCCGTATTTGCAACCGAAAACGGTCTAGTTAAATAACCTTACACGCAAATATCTCAATTGGCTCTATTGTTAATTGCAACGCAACCCACGATTAGCTTGAAATGCTAAAATATTATTTTTGTATCATTATTACCTGTAACTTCTTACATTTACCATTTAAGTTTAATAAAATTTAAAATATTGGACCAACAATAATTTGTTGTCGTGGTGATACGTATAATTATGATAATATAAAAGTTTTAAATATGAAAAAGTATAAAAATTTCAAGAACAGTAATCAAAATACTAATGCAATTAGTATTCAATACTACATTATTGTTCGCGTCGTTAAAATAAAAAATGAACACGCATAAAACTTATTACATATAAAACATGCAAACTTTATTTGTAAATGAAGGCGCTAACCCTTATTTAAATATGAAACCCCCTCAAAAGCAAATTAACACACTGACTCTTATTTGACATCTCCCTAAAGCATCCTAATGACATTATTAATATAAAACTTGTCGACCACAGCCATCTTGATGATAAACTCCGGAGCGAAGACTCAATCTGTAAACACAAATATAAAGCTAATTAAAAAGTTTCTAACTAAATTATGAGCGGGGTTGCGATGGACTCCGTACCAAGATTGTAGCGAAGATTTAATCAAAGTGGGTGTTATCGCGAGGAATGTACGCCGGGCGACGCCGTACGAGCGGGTGTAACGTGACAAAGTTTCGTGGTACCAAAGCAAATGTTTGCTTGACAGTTGCGCCTACAAACATCGGCCCCGCACTCAGAGAATTCCAAATTTAGATTATATATTCATAACAGGCGCTGTGGATCTGCTCATTTCGTGAATCCCAAGAGAGATACCGTTAATAGTAGTACCGGTACTAGTCAGAGTTACCTAAGTGTTTAGTTAATATTTATTTAATTCTAAAAGTGAGTAATAGATTTTATATAAACTTATTTGATTAATTTAGTAATGAATCATAGTAGCGCATAAAGCATCGTTTTGCAAACATCCAATGGTTGACTGATAGAGAATGCTATGTGGTTTTAAGTATGTTCATTGTAATAAACTGTAATTAAATAAATTAATATTGATTTAAAAATTAGAAAGAGTCGGAAGGTAAATTTTGATACTAATTTAACTAAAGATAACGACGGCGTCAAGTATTTCCTCATGTACTTTATGTGCCATTCGATATTAAATGATCTGATGACATCTAGAAACCGGCCCATGTTCATACGGCACCGTGTTTAATCACGTACAGTTCCATAAAAACAAGAAGCGCATGTACAGTCCCATCGGACTATTAATCCGGGCCGACGTTCGAGCGCGACAAAGGCGAGTCAGCTCATAAAATTTATAGGCGATCGAATGAGATAATATGGTCGACGTTAAGAGCAGCTTAGACAGTTTGGAAATTTAAATGTGAAGTAAGTTTTGCGAGATTGCGCGGTATAAATCAGTGAGGCGCGGGCGCGGCTCGTCAGCGCGGGACGATAAATCCGCGGCTCCCCTGAGCGCACCGTCCTCCATCTTGCAACACGCCTCCTGCTCCACGTGTGTGTTCCACTCCTATATAGTGATTTCGACCTATGATTTATACAGACCAAAATCACTAAAAAGTTCAAAATAAAACGGAGATTGCTGTTATGTTCATTTTAGTATACACTTATATTATTTACTATATCTTGGATTTATTAATAGTATACTTTAATAAAATCCCTAGCTCGTTAAATCTTACCTCAACAATTCGAAAGAATTTCGCGCCTAATTCAAATGCGTATCTAAATATTCTGTCAGTTGAATTGTTTTAAGCAAAATTAATTAAATAATAAATTTCCACGTTTCTCACTTATCCCGTCTGTCAGCTGTAGCGTCCAAGGTATTTTACGCTAACTTCGTCTAATTCTTTTTCACGCTACATTTCAAGAATCTTATTTTTGTAATTACAAAAATGTCTAGTACGCCAACGTTATCCTTAATTGCTGGACATAAAAATTCCATTTAAATTTCCCTTTTAACGATCAGGGAGGAGTGTCTAATTGTTATAATACACTCGTTTGCGTATTTTTATTGTCGGTACAATAATTAGAACATAACGGTGCGTCGCGTTCCATAAGTAGGACAGTAATTAAACTTTTGTACTTTTGTTTGGAGAAAGTTATATAATATTGTAGGGATTTTAAATAGACAAGGGTCAGCAGAGATCGTGTCGGATATTTAAGAAATGGAAAAAGCAATTTACTGCTCATCAGGGGGAAGATTACAGCGAAAAAGTTTGAGGCACGGAAGCGCAAGAGCTTTGCTGAAGACGCTGTTTTGTAGCTATTATGAACAACAATTTCTTAAATCCCCGGTAAGTTAATGATGGTAATAATAATTTATCGGAACAACTCACCGTCATCCAATCCCAAACAAGGTAACACTCTAGATACCTACTACTCATATGATGAAAAGAGATCCGTACATGTATATCTCAAAGTGTAATATGAGAACACTAACATACATAATCAAATGACAGTAAATGCGTGTGCTCGTGACACAAATAAATTTTGTCCTAGGTAGGAATAGAACCCATAAGCATGTTTCAACAGTCAGCTCTAACCACCACATCCCTTTCAGGTAGACATCAAAATGGTTTTCTACCTCGTCTCTGATTAGGACGGCCAAAGAGTGCAATACCGTATCTGCGTCTGTGTTTCCTGAAAATTATAGTATAGAACTTTTCAAGCGTAGAGTAAATAGGCATTTACTAGGCAAGCATGCTATATCGTTGAACACATCATAGCTTTCCCTCCGGCGAGATTATGCTAATAGTTAGTTAATTTCAAATAAAAAAAAACAGCAAGAGGCAAGACAGTTGATAGATTTGTCGTTAAGGATATCATTATGCCAAACCTTACCGACGAGTCGTACGATGTTTTATTATACAGACTGAATGTTACTATAAAAAACTAGTGTTTCTCTTCTTATGTTACATCGATACATATGAATAAAAATATAAATGGAATACATGTATATTCAATTCTGTAATATGGATTCAACGCATGAATGAACTGCGTTATCTATGCCGATTAACTTGAATGGACGTCAATCGTTTTAAATCTGTTTTGCACACTTTATTGACTTGCCAAGTTGCATATCAATTGGTGCTTTTGATAAACACGTTGCGTATATTCTGTTAACTCTTCGGTCATTTTTCCAACTAAAAGTTACCTATGAAAATACAAAATATATAATATCTACACTTACATGAATCGTAATAACGTAACGTAAACTAAAGCAGTATATGTATATGCCCTTAAGAAATACATGCTGTCTTATGCTATATTAAGGTATTTGGGTAATTACATTGTTTTATTTATCCATATGCTGGTAAAAATGTCACCGTCAAATCTCATTTATTAGTCTACCCTTACACAGACATAGAGCCAAGCGGCTCTGCTTAGATACTTGAGGTGCGAACCAAAAATAGATTAATCTACAAAGTTACTCTATTATAAGTTGTTAGAGAAGTTAAAGTGAGATTGGTTTAAGTTGACAAATTCCGTGTGCAGTTCGACGAGTGCGCTCCGGCTAACTTCGCAGAAACCATCTCCATGACAGCTATCTCGGTATCTACTACACAACAGTCAATAATGTATATTTTAGTTCCACTCTAAATGTGTATACGGACA
Source organism: Agara michaeli (assembly GCA_018245675.1). NCBI lineage: Eukaryota > Metazoa > Arthropoda > Insecta > Lepidoptera > Hesperiidae > Agara > Agara michaeli. The sequence continues at coordinate 5,458 of DWDX01003085.1, read as the reverse complement.
TTTAAAGTATAAAATTAAATTAGGGAAAGCTGGGTGGGATCCAGAGCAAACTTTTGCCATACATGATTCTAGCAAATATTAGTTGCATTGGATATGAACATTATGACAATACGATTACTTGTAAACCTAAGACAAACCTTGCAGTGTATCGAACTATAATTTTGAATATTTCAAACGTTACAATGAAAGAAACAAGAGGTAGATGTAGATAGATATACATTGTACAAAATAACACGTATACAACTAACAATAACTATATTCTTATTAATAACTGGTAACTAAACCGAATGAAATTTAACTTTATACACATTCCTGCAGCCATATGCCAGGTTGGATGTTTATGACGTTGGCTAATATTGAACTTTTGAAACTGCTGCCAGCTCGTTTACTACTTTTTTGACAGACAGAACTAAACAACAAATTTAGAATAATAACGCACTTTTAGTTAATTACTACCCACCACTACGAAGATATGTAATAAGTAAATAATGCCTTAGCGTACATTTTTAACACTCAAATAAATATACATAACTCATTCGGGAAATTTCGTTCTCAAGCGTCATTCAAAGTTTCATTCTGTTGCCTCATGTTGCTACTAAAATGCATAGCAAATTTTGCAATCATGGGCGCCGATAGGGGAAGTATTTTTACAAAGCTGGGGTGAGTTAACGTCACGACCCTTAGCTAACGCGCATTTAAACAGGACCAAAGGTATGTTGACTCACTATTAAATGGAATGCTTGCCGTCCACGCAGAATTCTGTGACTAGTCGGAATTGAATGAAAATTTTCAAAATAAAAGCATATATTAAATAAATTAACGTATTCTTGAGTGAAACTAAGCCTTGAGTGTAAATAATGTTGAACTTTCTATATGTTATCTTTATTTAGAAATACCAATACCAATACCAATCCTGACAAAGCCGTTAACAAATGCATAGATACATATATATTTCATTATACTATAATGAAATAGATAAATTCGCAAGGCTAATTATAATCATCACGTACTTCTACAATTTCAATTTAAACTACAATTGTAAATGACATATATGTACATTAATGATGACAAATGCATAACATTACTTTCATTCTAAAAATCATAACGACGTGTGGATTTTAAATCCAGTATGCTTGCTGGCTTTATTCTCTTTAAGCTACCATGTTACGTATCCTACATTATCCCTTACTATAGTGCTAAGTAAACAAATTAAATTAAATAAGTGAAATCTCTGAAACATAATGTATTATGAATTATATAAATTATGCCCGCAAAATTTGCGCTCAATCACTTAAGCTCAATATAAATTCCAGCGAAACGCTTAAAGCGCTGTGTCAACCAATCAATCAGTTTATAAATTCCCTGTTGATCCCTTTAATTTAATCAAAAGATCACTTTGCCTGGTCATGGACTAGAAAAACCGGATGACGCAACGGCAGTACGGTACCTAATATAAAATTTTCATTGAACAAGGGCGGCGGGGGGCGGCTTGGGCGGGCTCGGTAATATCCAAGTCGAGCAAAGTAACCAATAAATTACAATTTGACACAAACAAAACCCCACTCGAGCACACGTAGTATCGAATTATTTATTATGTATACCGTCCGTAGGTATGCTTCCGCGAAGCAGGGGCTGAATTGATGGCGCATAATCATTGCCCATCATGTATTTAACATCGAAGGAAAAGCGCTGTCAGTATAATTTAGTTTGATTTGTTGTAGAGACGAATATATAATCTAAAAGGTTTTTAACACATGCAACCAACTTGTGCATTGAAGCACAAATTACCGAGAGTGAAGAATACTTTCACTCGCATTCGTATGCAATGAACGCTCAATAACATTGTTCTAGTTTAACTCGATATTTTTAGCAATTTTTTATTATAATATAAATATTCCATAGGGATACGAGAACAACGACACGTCACATACCTACTTGTTGTAAATTGTGTTGAACATATATTTTAAAAATTAGATAACTGAATATTTCAGTGACTTTCGTCTCGCTAATATGTGATACCAAAAGTAACAGACAAAAATTATAAGGTAAGCTGTTTGCTGCTTAATTCTTATTGTAATAATATTATACATTAAATGAAATAAAGAAAAATTGAATAACAGAATATTTTTTGTTCCATCCTTTCCTACTTCCAATCTCAATTGGTAAATTTTAAATTGAATTTAAAGTATTGCGTGCATTTAAATCTCATTTTATAGTTCTACTACATGTAATATGTATATATTAGGTATGTTACTGTATAATTTTTAATATGTTAATTGCTTTAAATGAGTGAGTTACATTTACAGCTCCAGCAAGCCGCTACACTTGAGTTACAAAATTTGGTTAGAAACTTATAAGTATTTACGACCGCGGGTCGAATCGAACTGAAGGAATAAGATTAATACTAATTACATTACAGATACGAGTATAGTTGACCCCAATCGAGTATAGCTGCTCCCGAGGCCCACACCCCGTGGGATGTAATAAAATTTGCATACTTTTAATCAAGGGCCGTGTCGTGGAGAAGTTTGCCAATAACGGGACGCCATGATCGATCTGATAGCCCGACTTGTCGCCGCATTACAATGCTGTTTGTTGTGCAAATGTACCGCTACCTTGTCATCATAAAAACACGTACCGCAATCAATGATTTCGAATGTATAATCAAATGCATAATCAAATCCAGTACATGGACATTTTCGAGGCGGAGTTTTATGACTTATGATTTTGGAGAGTTATTTTTTATTTTCGACGATGCTTGTGGTTGTATTTAAATAGTTACAATTTATACGTACACATGTGAAAGTTTTCATAAGATATTTTATTTTAATTTAACTCTTTATTAGTGTTAATTGTTAGATGTACACACAAACTTATATAGCAGTATATCATAATTATACTACAACAGTCAAATAAATGTCATAAAGATATAGGAAAAGATAAAAACGAATACCTTAATTAGATTTCATAATGTTTACCAAGGGTTATTTTTGTATTCCGGAGTATTGTATACTAAGTAAATAGATATATTAGAAAATTCTTCCATCGTATTTCAATAAGGGCACTAATGCGATTTGCGTTCAATATTGCAGACGGTGTCCCGTAGCGTAATTTGCAATAAATTAGGTGGGTTCTAATATAAAACGACAAAACGGCGAAAGAACATCACAGCAGCCGTCGCCTGTCCATCTCCGCTCCGCATTAATCGTGTTTAGTTAGCGGATATTGGCGGCGGAAATTCAAATGCAATCAAATGAAAATAGAATTCGTAAAAAAGCAAAGAAAACAAACCGACAGGCGTCAGTCTAGCGGGAATGAACGCTTCCCGCGCCCCCGCCCTCGCCCGCCGCACGCTGACCGTACTTACACGATTTTAAATTGTACATATCTGAAATTCCGATCTGTCGCGCACCCACCCTGCGCTATGAAATGAAACAAAATAAAACTAGAACGACACGGTGCGCCCGGAAAAAATCAAAATCGAAATTAAAAATAAAAGGTTTTTCCGACGCGAGCGAAGCGAGGGACGCGGATGCAATGTTTGCGGCCGTCGTTCGATGCAGTCCGCAATAAAAACGTGCGCTCGACGTCTACATATAAATATGTGCGGTGGGATTGATTGGAATTGAATATGTGTGGGTGGGGGTGGGTTGTGCAGGAATCGAAGGTGAGCGCCGCTAAGACTGTAATCGGTTTTGCCCGGGGCGGACGAGCACCGCACCGCTCACAATTAAACTTTGTTTGTACATGTGTCGCTGGAGATTAGCCACAATGCTCTTTTTAAGTGGACCGGCTACAGTCCCGCATGCAATTTAAGAATCTAGAACACAATTTCAACTATTATGTGCTCAACCTGAGTACGGTTGGTGGACTGCGAAACGAATGCAACAATAAATTAGGACAATACGAGTGGGAATGAATTGCAAATTGCGATCACTTTAAATCCTAATAGGGTGGTGAGTAGTATGTGAAAATTGAACCTAAACGGGATTTTATATGTTTGTCTGTGTACACAGTATCACACGCACACCCAAACACAAATATTTATAATACATATATGTAAGCACATATCCATCAATGTGTGCAGCCGGAATTATAAATGCAAAGATATTATCATATAAAATAAGTAAGAAAGATATGTAACGTTATCTTAGTCGGTAAATCTGTACAGATAGCAACACCAAATGTCGGAGAGATGTAAATGAGAGGAGAGCATTCTAGCGCCAGCGATATCCTGTAAATCATGGGAGGGTCGCTGATTGCCTTCAATTATAGCATTAGCTTTCATGCCTAATTTTACATAACTATAAGCCCCTGTAATGTTTTGCGTGGTCAAAACATGTAAATAAATGATATTAGGGCTAAATTGTCAACTGTTAACTGTTACTGACAAAAGCCGTCAGGCAGAAAACTCAAGAGTTCCCTTAAAGCAACGAATTTGGGCAACCGTCATCCAGCAAGAAAAGGCTTTGAGACCTTTGTACTGTCACATATCATATTGATATTGGTATGAGTTTTTATTTCTTACTTTCAATTCACATTTATTAATAAAAACAGTGTGAAATAGTTTATTATAGAAATTAAACTTGTCATTTAATAGCTATAAGTATCATAGTACTCTGTAAAATATCATTCTTTTAAATCACAAGTTCTTCAGAGCAGTCATAAGTACGAACTAGCTACAACCAATCAATCAATCACTCTCGGCATAACAGCTACAACCGTGAAATCTTCGGGGCAAAGGAACAAAGATAATTCCCGTTTAACTTCCGTTTCCAACTTATCGAATAATTTAACTGAACATTTATTTTTGCGCTCATCAATCAAGCGAGCGAGCTCCGATAAGCCGCGCTCGACGCCGAGAAATGACTAGGCATTACACAAATCCCCTCGGATGATGAAAAGTGAAGTCTAACAGATAAGAACCGACAAAAAGTTACGATGAGAAATGAATCGCGATTTATATCCGCCGGCAGCGGAGCGCCGTTCACGGTGAAGGCGGGCGGCGTAGCATTTGCCTACGGTAAGCGCTCCCACCTCTTACAAAATCATCTCACATCTATATCTCTCAGGAGTAAATTAGGCACGAATTATTTCATATGAATTCCATATTTACCATTTCTAGTGATTTTTAATTATTGAAATATATGAATAACTTAGATTTTTATAGGTTCGGTTGAGTCTCTTTAATCTCAAGTTAACATACTGCATCATAAGCACAATCGTGTGGATATTACTGTGTATAATATAAACTAATGTAGAAATATTGTGTAGCATTTAAAACAAACCTAAGAAAAAAGTCGAAGTTTAATCTAAACTTTTCTCGGGTGGCCATTATTAAGATAAACAGTACAATACATAAGCCTATCTCGACATTTATTTTATCACGGGTTCACATCACGCGCCGCTATTCCCTGTTATGATACGGCCCGTACCTGAGTGGAGCTGAAAGAAAAGC
>DWDX01003084.1:0-13820 GCA_018245675.1 Agara michaeli | reverse complement strand
GACACACTTGGCTGACAGCTCTAGTGTTGTGCTACTTTTCGAGTTCCGTTATTACATACATTTGATAAAATGACTTGGAAAACTGCATTATTATTCAAATATTGTGCATCTATTAATGCATTGCACGCAGTTAATTAACAATATTGATTAAAGTATAAAATTATACTCTGAAAATGAAAGACGATAAAGAGGTAGCATGTGAAACGACATTTACACTTTTGTTATATATATAAATGATAGTTTCGAATGATTCAAATCACTTGTGTAAACTGTTGGCGCAATACAATGTGACTAATTTCCCTATTTATATGTTCATAATTAGTTCTTCACTTTATACGTAACGAGTTTTAAAGGAAACACGAATGGATCTCGTACGCCAAATATTAATTTTATATTTATTCTACTTTCAAGGTAAGACTGACCTCAATTTAGTTGTTTATATCTGAATATTTTATAATAAGCGTTTTCTTTTACAGGTAGATTCTGCGAATTGGACATCGATGAGTGCGCATTGAGGCCGAAGATTTGCAAACACGGCGTATGCATTAACGTTCCCGGGTCATACCAATGCTATTGCAAGCCAGGTCAATATCTACTCCTTTTTCAGTTATGTATGAATTATTTTGTTTAACATGAATAAAACAATGTTTGAGGTAATGCAGGTTACACGGGCGACAGTTGCGAGCAGGACATCGACGAATGTTTGTCCTCGCCATGCAAAAACGGCGGGACCTGTCAAAATTTAGAAAACAACTACGAGTGTTCCTGCATGGATGGCTTCGAGGGTGAGACGGCACTCATGTGCACTCGTATCATAACGTATATTTCGTCGTAGCAAACGGGCAGGCGATCAGACTCGACGGTGAGTCGTCAAGAGCAGCCGTCAATATACATTGTCTGATAGCCTACGTGCATAAATATTGAATATTTAAATTTCAATAATAGGTGATATCAATAAGGCAGCTTTGTTTATTTATTACTTTATATTTGTATTATCAATGGATACATGCTCGTCAGGCAAAGACTGTTCGATAAACATAAACGAATGCGCGGCGAACCCCTGCGCGTCGGGCTCCACGTGCGTAGACGGGATCGCCAGCTACTCGTGCGTGTGCCAGGAGGGGCTCACGGGGCCGCACTGCGAGATCGACATCGACGACTGTGAGGTGAGACACGTCACGCGTATCAATAATATATCATTTGTTTCATGTATCGTTGGTTCAGTTTTAAGAGAACGCAACGAAGAAAAAAAAACAGTCGTTTGTATATCGCGGTAGCGCAATACGTCAGCCGGCGTGTATAACAAACGTCGTTCGACACGTTGCAGTCGCAGCCGTGTCTGCACGGCGGCAAGTGCTCGGACGGGCTGAACGGCTACTCGTGCGACTGCACCGACACGGGCTACACGGGCGACGACTGCTCCGACAACATCGACGAGTGCGCACCGCGGCCCTGCCAGAACGGGGGCACCTGCTTCGACGACGTCAACAATTACCACTGCAACTGCTACCCGGCCTTCACCGGTCAGTGGCCGCTCGTCCGCCGCACGCCGTGCGCCGCGCGGGAGGCCGCTGACCCGCTGCGATTGTCGTTTCAGGCAAGAACTGCGAGATAGACATCGACGAGTGCGAAAGCAAGCCGTGCAAGTACGACGGCGTGTGCCTGGAGCGCAGCAACCGCAGCCTGTACCACGCGGGCGAGCGGCCCGTGTCCGTGGGCCCGCAGAAGCACATGGTGCTGCCGGCCTCCTTCTACGAGGATTTCTCGTTCGAGAACGCCAGCGGGTAAACCGTTTCGACTGCATTGCGATTCGCGACCGATGCCGTATACCTTGTCGTACTAAAGGAGAGCGACCGAGGTCCGATTAGAATTATTGAGTCATTACGAATGCTACTATTATTAACGGTGTCTATCGACTCTCCGTTAGAGACCCTCGGTATGTAGTACGCTTACTATCGCCAACGGTATTGTTAGTTGGGAAGCATCTTTGAATAATTAGGTAATTATGAAATAATTTATCATTACATATAATATTACGTCGTATGCGATATCCGTTTGCTGCGGTACGAAGTTTTATTCGTGGCAGGCGATTTATCGAATGGTGTGTGCGAGTAGTCGGCGAGGGAGCGGCCGGTGCGGAGGTCGTTCGATACCGACCCGTAATGCGGTCCCTGTGCAGGTACGAGTGCGTGTGCGTGGCCGGCACCACGGGCGCGCGCTGCGAGGTCAACCTGGACGAGTGCGCCTCCGCGCCCTGCGGCCACGGCGGCAAGTGCGTGGACGGCGTGGGCGGCTTCTCCTGCGACTGCGCGCCCGGCTACGAGGGCGAGCGCTGCGAGGACGAGATCGACGAGTGCGCCATGTGAGTACCGCCCGCCCCCGCCCCGCCTGCCGCCTCGCGCCGACTGACGCGTCCGCTCAACCGCAGATACCGACCGTGCGCGCACGGACGCTGCCAGGATCTGCGCGCCGCCTACTTCTGCCACTGCGACGCGGGCTGGGGCGGCCGCAACTGCTCCGTGGTGCTAGAGGGCTGCCGCGGCGCGCCTTGCCGCAACAACGGTACCTGCCTGCCGTGGCTGCGCGACGAAACCGAGCACCGCTTCAACTGCTCGTGCGCGCCCGGACACTACGGCACCACATGCGAGAAGGTACCTCGCGCGCCCGCCCGCCGCCGGCCGCCGTCCGCCGCGACCTACTGACCGGTGCGCTCCGTTCGTTGCAGATAACGACCATGTCGCTGGAAAAGAGCAGCTACGCGGAAGTGAACACGTCGCGCGAGGAAGGATACGACATCTCGTTCCGATTCAAGACCACGCTGGGCAACGGCCTGCTGGCCATGGGCCGCGGGCTGACGTACTTCTTCCTAGAACTATCCAACGGAAGACTCAACCTTCACTCCAGCCTGCTCAACAAGTGGGCGGGCGTGTTCATCGGCTCCAATCTCAACGACAGCAAGTGGCAGAAGGTAGGCGTGGTAGCGACACGACCGACGACAGAGGGAATGTCGAACGAGCGCACCGACAACGAGCGTACAATTCAGAAATACCGGATGTCACACAGGTGTTCGTAACGATAAACTCGTCGCACCTGGTGCTGGCGGCGAACGAGGAGCAGACCATCTACCCGATCAGCCAGAACGAGGCCAACAACTCGTCCGTGACGTCGTTCCCGTCCACGCGCCTCGGCACCGCCGGCTCCTCGTACGCCACGCTCACGCACGGACCCAACTTCTTCGTGGGCTGCTTCCAGGACGTCGTCGTCAACGGACAATGGGTGACCGCTCACTATAACTACGTACACGATGCGGAACGATATGCGTCTGTGTTTGCGGTCTAATAATATCGCACCGCGCGGCCTCCGGCTCGGTCGGTCGGCTGCGAAGGTTCGCTCGGCTCTCCGCTTAGACGAGGTAGCAGGTAGGAGGTAGCTGAGTCGAGACCGCCGAGTATTACTCCTTCCTATGCTGCGGGAATATTTCGCGATTGAAAGATTTCGGAAGCGAGTAATATTAACTTTTATAAACACTTAGACTTAAAAAATAGTGAGGAGCGCTCCGAGACAGATTATGAATGTTACGGCGCTGCGCGTTGTCGTCGCCGCCATATATCACATTTCCCGAGGGTACCGGCGAGCGACGTCGGCCTCCGCCGCTCCACGTCGGTTCTCGTGTAATCGCTGGCTGTGCACTTCAAGGTGGTGATAGTCGGCAACGGCCGGTGATTATGTTTGCTTTCTTTGCGACTATGGGTGAAATAACCGGTCGGATTACGGAAGAGATGCATGTCGGACATCGGAAAGTTCTCGAGCTTCTGCGAATCATTACGATCGGTGACTGAACATATAGGTGTTTCGAAGTACCAAGAACAAGCGGCCCGACAAATGTCATGCTCAATGTCGTTCCGAATATGTGTGAAGGGAACGGCGGTCGAGCGAGAGCACCGCGCGTGACCGGCGTCTATTGCAGGTGCTGCCGGAGGACTCCGGCGGCGGCGCGGCGGAAGCGGCCGCGGATGCGGAAGGCGAGGAGGGCGCCCGCGCCGAGCTCCGCGGCGTGTTGGCCTCGTGCCCGCGCAAGCCGCAGTGCGCACCCAACCCCTGCCGCTCGGGCGGCGTCTGCGAGGACGCCTGGACCTCCTACGTGTGCACCTGCCCGCGCCCGCACCTCGGCGACACGTGCCAGTACAGTCAGTAGCACCCTCTCGCCCGCCTCTCCCCCGCCTCTCCCCGCGCGCTCCGCCCGCCCGCCTGACGCGCCGCCTGTCCGCAGACTACACGGCGGCCACGTTCGGGCACGAGGCGGCCACGCCGCGCTCGCTGGTCACGGTGCAGGTGTCGCCGGCGGCCCGCAGCGCCGTGCACGCAGCGCTCGATATCTCCATGTTCATCCGCACGCGCAAGCCCACCGGGCACATCTTCTACCTGGGCTCGCTGCCGAGGTGACCGCCCGCTCCGCGCCGCCGCGCCCTTCGCCGTCGCACGATCGATATGAACCTCGAATATGTTTTATTTCGTAGATACGGACAAACGGACGAGACCTCGGTGGGAGCGTCTCTGAAAGGAGGAGAACTGTTAGTTCACCTGAGGTTCAACCGAACTCCCGAAGACTACACCGTGGGCGGCACGCGACTAGACAACGGACACTTGCATCTCATTGAGGTGTTATGAATCATTTAAAACGATAAACTTACGATGTCGCGTCGGTCGTCCGGAGCGTCCCGCCGCTCACGTCCCGTGTGCTTCCTTTCTAGGTCGTCAGAAATTCGACGCTGGTGCAGGTGAAGCTGAACGGCACCGAGTATTTCCGTAAGTCGATATCGGCCGCGAAGCAGCTGGACGCTCAGGTATGCTATAATTACAAATACTTCACGGCATACGTAAGGAGAATATTGCAATGTTTCAGATTGTACTGTCTATATAAACTATTTTTTGGTACCCATGACCTAGTAAATATACTAGATTCGTCGCGAGCAGGTGCTGTACCTGGGCGGCCCGGCGCCGGTGCCGCCTCCGCCTACGGAAGCGCCGCCGGCGGTCGCCCCCGCGGCGGCGGCGGCCCTGGTGGCGGTGACGGCCCCCGCGCCGCTCGCCGCGCCGTCGGCCGCACCACCCGCCGCGCCCGCCACTCCCGCGCCGCCGCACGAGCACAGCGACGCCGACTACTTTAAGGGCGTCATCCAGGACGTCCAGGTATCGTTAACGAACTCACCGCACGACCTCCGATTGCAACATAGCCTTCCGCTCAGGACGGGCTCCGGGAAGCGCGGCGCAGAATCTCACGAATAAATAACCGATCGTATACCGGACGACCGAGTTCATTCTACCGTTTCGCATTATCCGAAGGAATTCACACATTTACCTTTAACCCCGATTCATAGAAGCCGTTCGCGGCATTCGCTCGTCGCGGCCGGCTCATCGACGGGCGCCGTGTCGCTCGTTGCCTTTCCGAAATCCTCCTTCGCGTAATACGTGCACGGGTCCCTTAGAAAGTCTGCGACCGTCGGAGGAGCGGAGCGGTGCGGAATGACAGACGGAGCGTGTCGCGCAGGTGTCGAACGGCGTGAACGTGACCATCGTGGAGTTCTTCCCGCTGCGCGTGGCGGGGTTGGCGCTGCCGCCGCCCTTCGGCGCCGTGTCGCTGGCGGCGGGCGGCGTGCTGCCGGGCGTGGTGTCGGACGACGTGTGCGCGTCGCGGCCCTGCCTCAACAACGCGTCGTGCGCGCTCACGTGGAACGACTACACGTGAGTGTCCGTCCGGTGCGACGTACGCTTCACTCGCCTCGCAAAATATCGTATCGTTTATAACATCTCCGAGGCGTGCAGGTCTCTTGGCGACGTTTTCCTCGGCCGTTGTAGCGAGTGATATTTATATTTTAGTCGCGTTGCAAGAATTTACGGGAAAGTAACGTTTCGAATTTCTCTTTCGCGTTAAAAATGTTTTTATTTTATTTTAATTAACATAATAATGTGCCAACATCATCTCACCGTATCATGTCATGGTCCACGGTGTGCGTGCACATCGCGACGTTGGCCCGAGTCAATAATCTATAATACAATATTGACACTTTTCCGGCAGCGATCCCATAAATGAGGACGAGCTTTAGTAAGTTTCAATATTACTCGTATATTGCTAGTCGACGTACGGTAGTCGCCCGCATTGAGTGTCGTTGTGGCCGCAGCTGCACGTGTCCGCGCGGCTACAAGGGCAAGCAGTGCGCCGAGGTGGAGTTCTGCCAGCTTCAGGGCTGCCCGCTGAACTCGCACTGCCGGAACCTCGATCGGGGGTGAGTACGTCATCTAGTACGCGACTCCTGCGCGGTTCTCGTTCGCGTCGCTGTCGTACCGAGCTCGGCTGCGAGTCGGCGCCGATTGCGACATCGTGTTTCCAATTAAAATACATTTTTGTTGCTAGAACGCGGTGCGTAATAATGGCGTTGCGACGTTTAAAAGTTCAATACGTTCCTCGGGAGCCATGCGAAATTTCATCACCGACACGGTTAAATCGATTCGCCGATTTCAATACAATATTACCTCTTATATACATTATATTACACTGAAAACGTACTGAAAATTAAAATGGAACATGTCCGTGCGTACGTTCCGAACTAAATCCGGCCAACAACGAGCGCCAGTAATGGAACGTCGTTTCGATCGGCGCGCAGGTACGAGTGCGTCTCGAACGCGACGTTCGACGGAGTCAACACCACGCTGCAGTACCGCCTGCGCGTGCCCCTGGCCGGCGACGAGCACCCCGAGCCACCGCAGCACCTCACCATCACGTACAGGTGAGCGCCGTCCCGCCGGCCCCGCCCCTGGGCGCCTCCCTCCGCGATACATCGTGTACGACCGTTCGCAGGAGCAAGGTGGGCGGCACGGTGTTCGCGGCGCAGAGCGCGGACGGCAGCGAGTGGTTCAGCGTGGGCGTGTTCCTGGGGCAGGTGGGCGTGCAGTGGCGGCTGACGGGAGCGCTGCCGGTCGCGCGCCGCTTCCGCGCGCGCCGCCCCGCGCCGCCCACCGCCTGGACCACGCTGCGCCTGCGGGCCGCGCACGGCACTCTGGACGGCTCCGTCACGGACGCCGACGGCCGCGAGGAGGCGGGACTGAGCGCGCCGCTGGACACGGTGGCCTGGCAGCGCCTGCTCGCAAACGGCCTTATCACGCTAGGCGCCGCGCCGCGCGTCGCGCCCGCCACCACGCTCGCGGTGAGACCGGATTTTTCGAGACGCCTCGTCGCAATGCGAAAGACCAAAGTTACATTCCACGCGTCGTCGCTCCTTCGTCGTTCCGTCCGAACGCTAGTCTTCCTCTCGATGAAAAAGCATGAAAGCCATAACCTACGGTACTCCTGGACCTTCGTTATTGCAGCATTGCGTTTAAAAACGTACACAATTTCAATAATTCGTGTTAAGCATACGCCTCGGATTCATCGTCATTCGTCGTCATTCGTGTCCGCAGCCTGAGAACTCCACGGACGCCGCGGTGATCGAGTACGCGGAGAGCGACGAGTTCACCGCGGACAACGTTGCCGGTGAATTCTTCAAGGTAACGCGGCGTCGTGTCGTCATTACGTATCTCGCCGACTTCAACTCTAACGATACGAAAGTAACGAACGGTCGGGCGCAGGGCTGCATGGGCGCCGTGCACGTGGGCTCCCTGCTGCTGCCGTACTTCACGGAGGAGGAGCTGTTCGTGGGTTCGGCGGCGGCGCTGCTGGCCGCGCAGCCGCATTACGCGCTGCTGGGGGGGCGCGCGTGGGGCGCGGCGCGCGGCGTGGGCTGCGTGCTGTGTCTGGAGCACGAGTGCCGGCGCGGCGCGCACTGCGCCGACGTGCGCAACGACTACGCGTGCGCCTGCCCGCCCGGCTACGCCGGCGACTACTGCGAGGTGAGTCCGTCCCCCGCCCGCCGCCGGCGACGTGCGCCAGGGCCTCTGTACATGTTGTGTCGGTTCGCCCCGCAGGTCGACATCGACGAGTGCGAGACCAACGAATGCAGAAACGGGGCGACGTGTCGGGACGAGGTGGCCAAGTATACCTGCATCTGCCCCGTCGGATTCGAAGGAGAACTGTGAGTTCTGCTTTTGAAAGTGAAGTTTCTAGAATTTTTTTCTTCCTATTTTAGAAAATGCAGTTCCAAACGTTACGATTTCACGCTTATGGTAACATTGCATGGAATCGATGACGGTCAAACGCCGACATGTTTCATTTTGTATTAACTGAAATGTTAATTTGATCCTTCGTTAAATCTAACCGAATGATTTTGAATTTCAATAATTTTGACGCGCCTGATATGTTTGTCGGATTTCTTGATCTTTTAGATCACAAACGCAAAAATATAAATCGCCATTTAATTTGACGTGACCTCTTTTCATTAATTATTTTTGTTTTGCGACACGTTTTACAAATTTGTCAAAGCTTTGAATGTACGTGTCCGTCCACGAGTCACGAATTAGCGCGTAGGAGTGTAAAGCGTCCCGGCGTGCGCAGGTGCGAGCGCGACATCGACGAGTGCCAGTCGGGCCCGTGCCAGCACGGCGGCACGTGCGCGGACGGCGCGGGCACGTTCCGCTGCGCGTGCGGCGACGACTGGGCCGGCCCGCGCTGCGAGCACCCGCGCACGCGCTCGTGCTCGCACGCGCCCTGCGCGCCCGGCCGCAGCCTGTGCCGCGACACGCCCGGTGGGTGGTAGTAGTAGTAGTCTCCGTAGCAGCGCGCCGCGTCGGCCGCTGCGGGTTCAGGCGAATATTTATTTTCAACACGCGTTAGGTAGATGTCATTAAAACTGCGGTGCGCGGTATACCATGATTATTATTAGGCGCATGAGTTTCTGTTTTGCAATGAATGAGATGAATGAATGAAATTTTGCAAGTAATTCATTACAGTGGATAATTTTTTTAACGACTTGTCTGTCTGGAATAATTTATCTTTTAAATAATGAAGAAACTTTCCAAATGGGTGTAGCGATGCATATTTTCCGTACGAACGGTGCAGATAGTTGTCGGCGAACGCTTTCCGGCAATGAGTAATCGCAAACAGCCGTCGACGACTCCGTCTCGTTGTGACCGGCCCGAGGATTTCGCGCAGATCCGGTCAACGGCAACAACTACACCTGCGAGTGCTTCGAGGGCTACGAGGGCGTGCACTGCGAGCTGGCCTTCTGCGAGCTGACGGCCTGCGTGCACGGCGCCTGCGACACCGACTCCGCGCCGCCCGCCTGCGCGTGCGCGCCGGGCTGGACCGGACCGCGCTGCGCCACGCCGCGATCGCAGTGCGCCGAGTGCGAGCACGGCGCGCGCTGCCGCCTGGCCGACGCCGCGCAGGGCTTCGTCTGCGACTGCCCGCCCGGTGCGTACTCGCCGGACGGCGCGCTATGACGTCTATTTAAAAGGCAGTAGTTGCCATTTCCCGGGTCCATAGACGTTTTCGTGACCGAGGAGTCAAGAGCGAGCTCGCGCGGGCCTCGACCGGTCGCCGCCCCGACGACGGACGCAGCACGAGGTCACTAAACTTATCTTAAATCGTAATATTGTATTGGAACGAAGCTCCTTATCGCGCGTTGCGAAAGGGGGGTAGACGGAAAAAAATAATACCAAAAGTTGTAACGACACTTTTTGCTATAGTTGTAAGCCGTGCGGCGTGCGCGTGTTTCTCTGTCTCTCTCTCTCTCATAGAAAGCGAGCCAGTTATCTTCGTTTCCTATTTCTATTTCGCATTGAACGGTGCGGTGTCGCGACGATTATTTTTGTCGAGCGTATACAGGTTTTTTGTACGTAATAAATAATAATAATATACATTGCTACAGTCTCTAGAGGAAGAATTTGATTTAAGAATAAACAAAAATTGAGCAGAATGAACAACAAAGTATACTACTACCATCGATGCAGTTTTTTCGAGACATTTAAATAAAATAGAATCCCAAACATTCGTTGCCTACTTCGGTTACCGCGAGCCGGTTATAACTAAAATTGAACCCACTGATTAACTTTATATTACATTACTTATATCTGATAATAATAAAAACAGTATGATAACTTAAAAGAAAAAAAGGAATAAAATTATATTACGATTCCTTCATCGATTAATCGAAAGGAACTTCGATCCATCCGGGGGTCCCTCGACACCTCTCTTTATTTTTATTCATTTGACGGAATCGATTTTTATAAAGATTAAAACGAGTACCGAAAAGTTTAGTAATGACCCGCTCCTTCACACCCGAGACGACGGGCGCGGCCGCAGCGCCGCCGCCGGCGCTCCGACGTTTATTTGACGCTTCTAATAATATACAGTTACACGCGCGGGTGGCGACGCGAGCTCGTCCTAAGGGACGAATTAGTTTTATAATAAATACATTCAAGGGACGTTACGAAACGTATAGAACGGGGGCGGCGGGCCCTCGCCGCGCGACGTGATATTTCGGGCACGTCGCCGAGCACGAGATCGTAATGCACCGAGAACGAGAAGTGACGCAGGTATTGCGTGAACGGCGACCGCGGGCTCCGCCCCGGGCCTGCGCACGGCGGAGACGCCGTCGGTTCCGTTTTTGGACCGTTATGATTGAACTACGCGTGTAATTGAAACGCTGCAAATGTACCTTTTGGTAATAAATAAAGACTTATTTTCATATTTGTCCTAATAAAATCACGAGGTCAACATTTTTGACGGCACGCCTATGACCTTATCGAACGTTCGTTTAGAACGCACGAAGGCTCGCCCTACGCGGCACAGAAACTATTTATGTGATCGTTACTCCGCTCGCACGGACGTAGCGTTGAATATTAACGGAACGGTCGCAGCGAGGACTCGCGTCTCGACGTTCGGCGAGGAAACGTCGAGCAGTTCGGCCTCCGCCGCCCGCGCGCCCCCCTCCCCCCCCGCGATAAGGGAGGCGGGCGAGCGCGGCGCCTCGCACCTCGCACCTCGGGAGTCAGCGCCGCGCCGCCGGCCCGCACGAGTGTGCGCGCGCTGCTTTATGTCGATCTTAGAAAATGTTATTCGCATAACGATATACGGTAATCGTGTAAGCGGTGCAAAAGCGCGCTGTGCGGCGACGCGGGGAGCAGCCTGCGGGGGCGCCGCTAGCCATGTGCGGGGGCGGGGCCTGGCCGGCGCTGCTGGCGCTGGGCGCGCTGGCCGCCCTGGCCGCGCCGGGTACGCTCCGGGTCGAGGTTGCGTCTCGATGCTGTCGACCGACATTCTTCGGTCGAGTCGTGTACTGGCTAATCTTACGAAATAACGTTATCGTACGAACGGTGTATTTGTTGTTCGATAATGATTAGATTCATTCTTTTCATAGACAACGCGCCGTGCCCCGCGGCGTTACCCGTGGGGATTTTGATCCCATGGGGATTTCGGAATAAAAAAACAGTCCATATGTCGCCCTGCGACCTCGGTTCCCGACCGACCGACTTTCGTAGTCGAACTTTCGGCAAACGTTCGCTCCCTCGGTTTACATTATTGTAATTTTCATAAAGATCCCTAATTCGTTCGGGAATAACATATAGCCTACGTCTCTCGCCGATAATATAATGTAGCTTTCTATCGGTGAAAGAATTTTGAAAATCGGTTCTATACTTTTCGAGTTTATTAAATACAAACAAACGAACAAATCTTTCGTCTTCATAACACGAGTGTAGATAAGACGTTCCGTCGGCTCGCGTATAGGTGTCTCGCTAATACGGGCTCCTCGCATCGTCCGGCCGTCCTGCGGCACGCCGCACCGCACACCGGCACGGAGATAATACTTCGACAATTTGTAGTTATAACGATCGGGCTCCGCCCGCCGGGGTGGCTCCCGGGGCGGGGGCGGAGGCCGGGGACGCTCGAGTCGTTCACTTTTGTATCAATAAGGTTATTCATAAAACGTTTATTGAATCATCACGTCGCCTTATCGATCGATTGGGTTCTAATCACTCACGGCTACACGCGGCCCGCGCGGCCGACCACGGTGTACATGTAGCGTTCGACTCGCGCGTGAGCGAGCGCCCGGCGGCTGCCACGACCGGAGCTCACTGAGACTACACGAACGCGGCGCACCGACGAGACGAAGGTCCCGAGCGACCGCGACGTTACTTAGCTTACTTTTGAATTTTTATTACGTCGAAAACCCAAAAATACTCGCCGGCTTTCCCTCGCTGAACGAACGAAGCGAGACGTTTCAACCCGTTTAACTTTGGTGCAGAATATTTATAACGTAGGCGTCAGAAGCGCAGCGGCGGCGACGTCCCGTCCTCCCTACGTCTCGGACCGTCTCGTCGCCGGTCAAATGTCGTCAGAGACGAGGACGAAGACGTTCATTTACACAAATATGGGTACACACATATACAGATGTTACGAGATAGTCAGTCCGAGCCACATTTTCCTTTTACGGCGTACAAATTCAGGAAATGAAAGTAAATGTACAATAAATATCTACTGTTGTTAAATTATTACATGAAAGTTGACACACACGGAAGATTCAAAACGAATATAAAACCGTGACTCTGGTACCGAGCACCCCGCATACGTCGAGTCATTAATACGTCCGGGGCTTACATCGGCTTCGGTGCAACGTAGACCGAGAGGAAAAAAGAGAGGAAAAAAAAACCTCTGGGCACATTTTGGACAATTTTTTTAATGTAAAAGATTAACAAACATTTCTATGTACATTGTTCTAAGTGTTCGGGTACAGAATAGTAGGCTTTTTGTCGAGTACAGTTTTAACTCCTTTTTAAAGTCACCGTAATTTGTTAAAGCTTTTATTGAGTTCGGCACTTCATTATATATTTTAGGTCCCGAGCGACATACGCTACGTCGATAAGTTCTTGTGTTTGAACCTACTGCACACAGTCTGTCTTTCTTTCGTTTCGAGTTTAGTGTTCCGTAGCTTGCGATGTCCCTTTTCACCATAGTGGCGATGTCATGAACGTATAGCGAAGGGAGGGTAAGTAATTTTAAATTTTGAAAATGCATCTTACGCGTGTCGGTTCGCGTAAGGCGACATATTGCCCTTATACACTTTTTTTGCGCTTTGAATACTTTTCCGACCCCAAATGCGTTTCCCCAGAATATAACTCCGTACCTGAGCGTCGCACCGACGGCAGCACGGTAGGCGCTTAACACCACCGTTTTATTAACCGTTTTAGACAACACGTGCGAGGCAAACGAACATTTATTTAAGCTTTTGCATATATGTTCAATTTGTGTACCCCAATTTAATTTAATATCCATAAATATAACTGTATCCAAACATTAATAGGACGGCGTTTGAAAGAAATAAAGAAATATTTTATTTAAAGACTTCGAGACGTCGGCACGTGATCACGATAACGACCGAGACGAACGATGACAATAATAATTAACGATGTGCGGCTTCGTGCGCGCAGGGTGGACCGGGGTGCGCTGCGAGGCGGACGTGGACGAGTGCGCCGGCGGGCTGGTGAGCTGCGGGCCGGGCCGCTGCAGGAACACCGAGGGCGGCTACGTGTCAGTATCTCCGCGACGCGGTCTCGGTCGCCGCGCGCCGCGTGCGCTCCCGCGGTAACGCTCCGCCCTCCTGTCCAGGTGCGAGTGCTCGGCGGGCTTCTGCGGCGACGAGTGCGCGCTGGCCGACCCTTGCTACGGACCGGGCGCGGGCCCCTGCGAGAACGGCGGCGAATGCGAGCAGAACTGCACGACGGTGGCGGACTACGCGTGTCGCTGCGCGGACGGCTGGGCGGGCCGCAACTGCTCGCAGGCGGGCTGGGCCGGCGGGGACGCGGGCGGCGGCGGCGCGTGGCGCGTGGCGCTGGGAGCGGGCGGCGCGGGCGCGGCGCTGCTGCTGGCGGCGGGCGCGGGCTGGCTGCTC
>DWDX01003083.1:0-13821 GCA_018245675.1 Agara michaeli | reverse complement strand
TAAAACACAATAATATTATTGAGAACCTACCAGTTACATTTTCATAGCAATAGGCTCACCACCTATTCCATTGTGGGACATAAACGTAACTGGTCAATTGTGGGGGTGTACTACACTCCTCTGCCTACCCCTTAGGGGATTACAGGGGTGATATTACGTTCATTATAATCTCTACAGCCCTGTTAGAGGTCGGTTGCAGATGTCCATGGGCAGAAGCGGCCCCTCGTGACTGCGCCCTACTCGTTCTCTACTCTCGTAACATAAAAAAAGCATATCTTTTCCGGTTATCAATACTCGTTATAAACTGACACATACACACACAAACACACACACACACACACATATACAAATAATTTGTTTAATATATAAATAATGCGACAATATACAACAATTGCAATGTTTATGACATTCTATTGTGCGTTATGCTGAATAATTTATTATTATTTATCTATATTTAAAATAAATTTTGTTCAATGAAATGAATATTTTGAACTTTTGTCCAGACGAATAGTGACGAAAGGAAGAAGAGTTATTGTGTCTATGGAGAGGAATTTTCGTACTATTCTACAAGTAGGTATTTAAAATTACAGCTTTCTGTTAGCTCATAAAGGAGGGTGGACGGATCTGTAGTGTTTTCAAACATGTACGTGGACTCTTCAGAAACTATTATTATTATTAGCTGAAGCTGAGTGTAAGAAGTCAATCGCGCAGCAACGCGACGCCGATTAAGGTGTATCAATCAGGTCTCCGGCAGATAGGTGACAGCAGCTGCGTCCGAGCCAACACACGTGCCGTCCACGACCGAGAACGTAACTGATAATTCCGTTACGTCGGTAGATAGAATTGTATAACTAAACACGGACGTCAGCATTGATAGAGAGACAGCAACAAAGGAACCCTGTTTACACATGAAGCACGTTTATGTAAAATTTCCAGAAGGGTTTTTTGTTTTTTTGTTTTCTATTATGTATTTTTAGTATTCTTTTGGATTTTTATCGCCCGCTCCAAACTTTGCTGTTTTTAAATGTGAATTTTTTATCATTGTACTAGATATTGTGTGTACGATTGATAGTGAAACCTGGAAAAACGTCATCATAAAATCTAACGCATACAGATACGCAGAATCGGGTTCAAGGAATTACACAGAAAAGGGGAATCCTGCAACGTTTCTAACATTGTTTCTTGTATTGAAAAGAAAAAAAAAAACAATAGACTTGGCGCTGATAACGACTGTACAGAATCGGCCCCTTCAGAAATGGAAAAAAAAACACATTGCTCCTAGAATAATCTTAGGGGAGGATTGAAATACTAGTGCCATGTAGGTTAGGTACACTTGTGAACATTACATTTTGACATGTGCAACGTTTCATACGCAATGTTTACACAATCGCACACATATCGCCGTAGACAGTCGGAACAAGCGGACGGGGGTTGGCGAGGGTGCCGCGAGCCCTTCACAAAACACGGCCACTTAGTGCACACTGTCACAATATTTGCACTGTGGCGCCGCGCACTGTATGCACTGCATCTCAATCTTTTTATAAGAATAATTCGTTTCGAAAATCTTCTTTAGTTCGTTTCCACACGTTTTAGTAAAGTTATCTTAAAGTTAAAGAAGGTGCATTGGAGCAGTTGGGATTATACTCCATACCGGTGCCCAGAATGGGTATGTATAATAAATATTAAGTTTATACTTTTAAATTTTAAAAAGAGATCAGTTTAATGCGGTTGTTGATTATGAATAATGACGTCACCTAAACAGCACCAGTTACGTTAAATACATACACAAATTGTTACTCGAGAAATAAGTTATAGCGGGCAAATTAATATTTAATTTAATTCTACCCTCGAGATTCTCTATACGAAAAATATTTAGTTTGTTTAAGAGCACTAAGTAGAATATGTACATCGGTTGGTCTCTGCGTATGTTCAAACGCTTGTAATAAGTGTTGCGGGATTCTTCTATTGCACATAACACGTTGCAGAGCACGTTATTTCACTTTTTATTTTACTCTTTGAACTCGCAAGTGGATCGTTATGTTACATAAAAAAAAAAAACGAAAAAAATTTAGTTCCACGGAATCATTAAAACGCGCTTTGTGAAAATAAGAAAAAAAAAACCAACCCCAGCAGCATACACTTGTATGACGTCGAAATTTTCACTATAACTAAGCCGCGTGAAATGCTCGCGAAGCGGCAAGGGTATAGCCCCTTAGCGAGGGTAAGAATGGGGGTTGAGATTGAGACAGCTTTTAGCCAAATGTTTAGCGCTTCGTCTAGACTCGAGATGCGTTCCCTCGCTCCCTGGGGATCTCGTGTCGAGTGCGAGGACGGGGACGATAAATGCGTACGAGTGTGTGCGGTAGAAATGTCTGTTATTATAAACATCTCGAGTTCTGGCGGGTTGCGAGGGCACTTGCCGTACCACGACGTCGACTTGACGCTAGCAAATTGATTTTGTTGCGGTGTTACTATTCTTTTATGTTATAGAAGAATATTGATGATTTTACAAGAGAAATATTACAGTACTCATACCGATTCTACTAGGTTAGCTTCAATTCTACTCTATTGCTTCGTATACTTACTGTAACGTTGACAAATATATATATATGATAAAACAAAAACAATAACATTTCACGATAGGCCATAGATCTCACGGTGTCTACGGATATAGACTGCAGAGATAAAGAAAGGAAGAATTCGTTCGTTAAACATTTCCCGGACCTTCGCAGCGTCAAGACTCGATTTCCGCGTGTTTGTCGACAAAGAAAGGCTACTATGATTCTTCCCACGGGAGCGAGTCACACGAGCCAAGCTGCCAGCGAACGCTACTGTTTGCGCTGAATAAACACTCGTGAGCGGACGATTAGAGGGACACGCCTCTTGCTCTTTCTTTAAAACTGTCAGTTACAGTCAGAGATATGACACTTAAATATGATAGCCACTCGCACAAGCGAAACACATCGATGTGTAGATTGATGACACACAATTAATATATCACTATTTTAATCACTATATTGGTAGCGCATATTTCCTAAAGCATAGGTAAAAATCAACTGTGGCCCTGGCATACCTACATTCTTTATCTCTTTTACTTTTATGAAAGTTGTGAAACAGAATCGTCTGTAAAGATATCCTCGATTTGGCCCTTTAGTATGTTTAGCGTTTCATTTAACAACGTCTCAGGTATACCTCTTCCGATTGGACGTCGTCTGTCTTTTGTAAATGGCAACGAAGCATAAAAGCACTGGGGGTACACAGAGTAGTTTCGCTTTAATCTCGTACGTTGGCAAGACATTCCTATGGCGGCGAACCGTTCGTCCATTTGATAAGTCGTGACTATCTCGACGGCACGGCTGCCGCTTACGACACGACAGCCTAATTTGCATAGGTAGGTATGCCAGATGCACTAATTTCATAAGTCGCGGCGCCTTCTAATGAGGTCTTTGCGCAATCCGATGGAGTTTTACATAAAAACGACGCCGGAGAATGGGCGAATTGAATTTTTATTGTCGAGCTCTCCTCCGGTATCGGTGTCGCGGCCGTAAACCGTGCGCGTGTACAGTTAGGAATCTGACGCCAGTGTCGCGTCAGAATGTCGAAAACGTCACCTACGCGCCGCCCTACTGGCTCGGTGCGTACATAGGCAGCGCTCGATCGGCGACATTTCGACGGGATTTATTCAGCCATCGTTCCGCCATTGTGGGGCAAAAGTCGGACCCGTCGAGATACGTCAAGCTATTAAGAAGCGACCGAGGAGATTAGAGCTGCATCTGATTAACGAAACTTGCTTCGATGTTAATACTCGTGCTAGGCTTTGAAATTTATGAAACCCATCGCGGCACACGTTTATTACCGTGCTATTGATCAGGCGCCATACATTCAATACGCAATCATTATTATTATGTATCTATAATAGATCCTAGACAATTGCGTAAACAACATGAGCTTCCAAGGTGAAAACAAGGACGCTCCGACATCCAGGCGGCGTTAGCGCTGCGCGCGGTGCACTATTAAAGTCTCGTCCATTGTTTCACTTCCGACAGTAGCTAATGATATGCCGCCCACACAAAATTAAACGGTGATCGATTTATGTTAGACACGGTGAGTTACAGCGGCGTGGCCCGATGTGTCAACGGTATACGCCGAGTTATAATTGCTACTTTTGATTTATTCGCAAACAATCAGCGAACGGACGCGACGGCCCGGAATTATTATCATATATTCCCTTGTAACCGCATTTATAATTAATCTAACGAACGGCAGCCGTTTCGAAAACTCCTTCATATCCGACAGATTCAAAGTTCAAAAGAACTCGCAATAGTTAATACCTGCTTACCTATAAAAACTGTTACAAAAGAATTACACTCTGTCTATATACCCGGGCGCTTGATTCATGAATGCTTTCCAACGGAGCTTAATTGCATCTCTCAGAGAATGTTTTCAGCGCAAATTGACTTTCACGTCGATTTTTTAAAGCTTTTACTCCTTAAATGGGTCGCAAGTTAAAAGAATCGCACCTCGTTAAGCACTCGGCAAGGTGCGAAATTTTATAAAAACTTAAATAATAATACGGCACCAAACGCATTGAATTTTAATTTTGCACGTCATTTAAATGCAGCAATATTATATTTATCTGAATACTAATCAATACAGACCTAACAATCAATTGAACTGTCATCAGTTAGACAACACGGACCGATCATGTTTAAAGACTGTCCTATCCAATCAATTAATTATCTCTTAGTGTACTGTTCGCGTGGGCGACAATATATTGCCTTACAACATTACATACTATAATGGCTCGATACAGTAACATGACAATAGACCGTTATGCATATTATCATGTTTATAATCTCGAAATCTTTAACGTGTTCAGATAACCGTTACCTCGGTGGGCACGGGATATTACGAAAACAATACTGCGGCATTATGGGCCCCGAGACCGCTAAGGGAGATTAACATAACAAAATAAATTTCATCGGCCCGACTGTCATAACAAATCATTTCTAGTTGTTGAACAGAAGGAAACATTAATGAAAGTGAACACTTCGAACGATATAACCGTAGCCGTACACTTCAATAATCGGCCTCACGTTGGGCGCCAGTGGGGCGTCGCGGCATAATAATAGCGCACGTGCAAAGCGACAACCCTAGGGCTTATTTAAAACTTAATACTACTGTTTCTATGTTTATTTATATTTTGCAACTCAATGAGCGGTAACGACTATTCACACGGTGGACACCCCTGGCTATTAAAATGTTGCATGGAAACGTGCCGGACACGTGCCGGCTCGGAAAACTATGATATGAAAGAGAAAGTCACTGGAACAGAATAATTTAAATTGGCCATAGACAAAATGAAAGGAGACGTCAAATTACTCATGGACTTTTATTTATGCGAAGAGGAGCTCAAATAATTTTAATAAATAAAAAATATCTATATTAAGATGAAATTGCGTTTTATTTTAATTTGCAGAGTACAACATTTTTTTTTGTGCTCCGCGCACTTTTCTTTTATAAATCCACAAGATGGCCGCGTCCATTAGGTCGGGTTAAGCCAACACAGTCCGCGACGGCCATTAAACTAAGACATGCACATCCCGCGATATGTCATATTTATAGGTGCCGCTTATAAAATGCATTAGTGTTACCTTCCCTATCCTACTGTGACGCTTCGGAGTTTTATAAAAATAGTGAAGCTAAACATTAACGCGTCCCACGATACCCCACCCTAACATTTATGGATTAAGATTTATTTTTGTTTGCTTCTTTTATAGCATGTTACTCGATATCGACGCACGTGGCCCATTAGTGAAGACGTGATGCACTCGGGGGCCACGATGCAGTTTAAATGTACGCGCATTCCATAATTCTATTTTAGGTCATACTTTACATACACACACTGTCTACATGTCGGACTTCGGAAGCGATCGATTCAGACGAATGAGTTTATAGATCGTCATCACTAGGTGGCAGCACTGTGAAGACCTATAAGATTTCATTGTCTAATATTTTGCTACTGCAATGTTACCTATTACATATTGTTTCGCTATTGGTGTTGTATTAATTATGTCCCGTCCATCTCTATCGTGCACTGACAATTCTTGGCGAATTCTCGCATATTGTGAAATGGCCGGGACAGACAAGTTACTACGAAATTCCTCTTATAAACGAAACAAAAAGCTCATACATCATTCGTATACAGCGACGTATAGCATTAGAATGGCAATAGTGAATACATTTTACAAGAGGAGCGGCGAGTCTGAACTCCAGAGGCGGACGATAAATCCTGTTCGACGACGTTTCCCTCAAGGGCGCTGGTCTAAAATTAGCTCGGCCGGCACGAAGGCCGTTCTTCCCGACTCGCGAAGGACGCAACTCGCCTACCAGGACCACCGTCCTAACGTCAACGTACACGGCACATTCGCTTATATCACATACATCGCTCATTATTGCAACCGATGTCGACGCGAATATCCCTCAGAGCGAGCAATGGATTGGTCGGTATGAGGTTTAGATGCAAAGCGGAAGTCTAACGTAGATAGAGCGTGCAAGAGGCGCGCGGTCCGGGCAAGGCTTCCACTGCTTACATGATACGTATATAACCATAAGTCATTGGCAGGATAAGTTTGAACTTGGGCGAATGCATGTTCAACTATCTCGGATAGAACGGGTATCTAATGTAAATGTCAATTGTATGGTAAAAATTAGACGTTAAAAACGCATTGTGTGGATGTTGGCATTACAAATAAATGGACGCGAAGGGTGTTTCGGTTGAATGAATTTCAATGTTGTTCCGCGAACACGCAGCGAAGAGCGCCCGGCTTATTGTTGTCGCGAAACGCAGGTAAAAATTTTGCTTTACAAATACATATTTCGCGGAAAACAAGATTATTGTAGTCGGTTCACTGATACGATGGAATTATTCAACATCTGCTTCAGTCAGACGACGCAGATGCAAAAGTTTCGTTTTATGTATTTGAAACATAACTCAGGCACAAACTTTTTACACTGAGAGCTTGCAAATGTCTGAAGTGTGTAGGGGGTACAGCGTAAAACATGTGGTTACGATAAATTTAACGGTTGAAACATGCCCAACTTTGCCCACCCTACCAACCAAATGGTGAACTTAAAGAGAGTTTATGACCGTTTTTTAACGAAATTGTGTTAATACTAGAACAAATTTTGTAGCCGGTAGACAAAACATTCACATTATTTTTAAAACAAATACCTACGAGTAATTGAAGGGTAGAATCTTAAGAGTATTGCAAGAGAACCAATAGACACACAGACACACACACATACACACAAACACAAAAACATGAATATCGTGTGTCTGATATTGCGACGCCGCAGTGACGGCGCCAACGCAACGAACGGTACGATTAGAGCCGACGCGATAGAAAAACTCGACACAACAACGAACGCGGTTCCGAGAAAACATTACCGCTCGGCGTGACAAAGATAATGGACTGCGATTCTCTAGAATATGACTTTTATCGAATTATCAATAACTTAGCGGGTCATTATTAATGGACGCGTAGCGGTCATTCAATGAGGAAAACCCCGCACCCGACAGTACCTATGTCATCGAAATTGGGTCAGTGTCGAAAGAATCGTACGGTTTTCAAGAATCACGACAATATTCTCAAAGTGTAAACGCTTTGCATAGGCACCGTGATGAAGGTGACGAACTGAAAAAATATTGAAATTAATGTTAATTGAGTACTTTGTGTGGAATTGTTTTTAAAGAGATGAGCTCTATGATACGAGGCTCTTCATGAAAGGCGTGAATGGAGTACTTTTGAAAGTCGGCTACACATTGGCAACTTCTCTGGAGTGCAATCGTGACATTGAAACAAATTCCACAATGGAAAAGATATTATTTTTACAATTCAATGACACTTGCGAGATATAAAAAATTAAATAAATAATCATTAAATTTATTGACATGAAACTAAAATTTCATTATCATTACATTTTGTGAAAAGGACTTAAACGTTAAAAGTATTATTAAGAAGTAATAAAAAAATATTTAGTCAGCTTTGTAAGGACAGAGATATTTGGCACTCGGTGATTTCTGCCTTATCCCGTTAGGAACCTGGCGTGATGTTGAAGGTTAAAAAGTATTAAAGGTTTTTTTTTTAAATTGTGCTATATGTTCGGCCAACCAAACCCCGCGATAAACACATTCATCTTATCTTTACGACAGTGACGCTTGCATAAAAGTTTTAATTTCCATCGCTCCTTCCATATATAAAATGGCGAGTTCTCGTCCGCGTATCCGTCCTTATTATTGCTGACCTAAATCTCAGTCTAGTATTCGCTGGGTTATTCAGCGGTTTATTCAGAAACTGGGACGTTTTAAATGACAATGCTCGAAAAGAAACCCACCCATAACACCATTGTGTGGAAGGCAACAACAATAACACCGGCGATGTCCTTGTTCTTCTTTTTTAAAACCGGGTAATACAATTCGAATAGGACGTTTATGTAGAAATATTATACGAATAAGAATATTTTTAGTCGACCAACATAACAACATTATTCGTAGCTCTTAACGGTAAAGATATTTATAATAATAAAAAATAAATTAAAAAAAAAATACAGACGAATTGAGAACCTCCTCCTTTTTTTGAAGTCGGTTAAAAAATACAAAAACAAAAAGTATTTAAATAGCATAATTTAAGCGTCATTGTGTCGCACCACGGTGAACCACGGCCACTGGTTTTCAGTGTGGACCCTTATACCAAACTGGGTTTTGCCCGCGGCTTCGCTCGCGTTAAGAACTTTCATCCCCTATTTTATCCCCTTGGGGGTAGAATTGATCTAAATCCTTTCTTAGCGGATGCCTGCGTTATAACATCTACATACCTGTGCATGCTAAATTTCAGCCCGATCCGTCCAGTGGATTGGGCTGTGCGTTGATACCTCACTATGTCAGTCAGTCGGTCAGTCACCTTTGAGTTATATATATTTAGATTAGATTACGTCGCTACGATTTAAGCGTCGCCGCACACTAGGCCATCGAAGACGGCCAATAGTGTCCGCCACAAGCTACGAACCAGATTTTTTACATTTTGACACACACACAAGATACTAGTATGTATAAGCAAAGAAGCCAATGAATATAAGTTGAAAATCTTGTGAGCGCACGTGCGCTGCGCAAGCTTTTACATGTGGGTGGGTGGGTGCGTGAGTGCGCGCGTTTGTGTTTGTGTGTGTGTGTGTGTATGTGTGTGTATAGTAAGTGCTAGAAACAAAAGAAATGCCTAGTACTTGGATTAATGCGCGAATTTATCTTCGTAATGATACATTTCGTGTAGAAAAAAAAAAGGGTTCGCTCTCATAATATCGGTAATAGAGTGTGTACTTGTTATGTCACGGCTAGTGCATTATCGCCGGCGTAACACACAATGCGCGCGCATCGGGTTCCCATATCGAAATTTTAATAACGAGGACAAGAAATGCGTTACAATGCGAACGGTAATTGCTCTCGTTTCGTCGGTATACTATTGTGCCGCCGCTGAGAATGGAGGTACACGCGCGATAATACTTTATCGGCGGCCATTATGAGCCATTTGTATGTTATGTGCGTTGGTTTAATTGAATGAAAAAAAAAAAAAAAAAAAGCGATTGCCATTCCAGAAACAAATGAATCGTATTTTGCACGGTCCACATATTCGCGGATTGTGTACAAAGCAGAATACAGAATACAGAAGACTTTACGTAGAACAATAACAGAATTAAATTGTTTTATTTCAATATGATTTATGAGAAAAAATGTATATCTCACATGGCGAATGTACCTACGTAACACAATGGTTTTTATTACAAAAAGATATTTTTTGTCGCGGTATATCTTCTATGTTTTGTATAGACCAGCTATCGAAGTGTACCGTCGTACTTGTTAATTTCGGTTTTAACGTATTACAAGACACTCGTACGTTATGTATTTCAAATGGACATCCAAAAGCTGTGTGTTAACGAAGTATCCACGTAACCCATATTGCATGGTGTAACCGTTCAAAATACGCCGGATATTGCACGCAATTTCGTACACCCCGTTCACTTTTAAGTTGCCGCATCAGTTGAGCATGAGAACCGAGCTGACGATCTTATTTGTCGAACTAATGCCTGTGATGATCGCATTTTAATGCACGTTTTTACAAAACACCTCCTGTTACGAGTGTCTCATTCGAATTAGATGTACGATTTTATTTTCATTTTTGTGAAATAAAATCTAGCAAAAAGGAAACGTTTGTAACGCCAATGAATTCTACAATGCAGACTGGAGAAGGAGTGTTACGGCGCCTTCCTTAAAGGACCTATTGATAAATAGATAAATAGCAACATCAAAACAAAGGTATACATAATAAGTGTGAATCACGTAACCTTACAAACCGGTAACTGTTAGGATACCTATAGATTATCGGTTTAAATGAATTTATATGGGTATGAGTGTAGCTTTTATGCAACAAATAATATTATTCAACTACTACTTGTTCTTGAAATACACCCTAATGGTGTCTACAGTAATAAACAATAGATTCACTGCGAATTGCATTTCTGAGGATTGTTTCCCAATGGATAGTTCTCTTCCTAGAGTATTCCAGTGCAGTGCACTGACCTTGAGCGGTCCGCCGTAGATCTGAGCGGACAGATATGGCTGTAAACAACGTTGCAGATACAGGAGATGTAATTCAAACAAAGAGAGGGCGATATCTGCGCGCGGTTCTATCGCGCGCGTTATTTATTGCGGCGGGTTCGGCGCCGGACGCGAGCCTGGCCGACGAACCAACAGGTACCAACCTCGTGGCGCACAACGTCCGCTTCAATCACGAACTGCCCTTATCGGAATTATATTAGAAGTGGCCGCGAAACATTACTGCGAAGAAAAAGCGAACCAAATAAACGATATAAAAATCGACTCCAAGTCGATAGAGAATATGACTTTGTACCTACTACGTATCGTGTTTGTGGCAGCTATTTGTACGTCGATCGGTTGCCGAGATCAGATCGTAATCATTATTGCGAAACCTCAGCGATCCCGCGGGACCGCGACCGACCGTATCTAACGCCTACAGCGCATAAAACTACGAAGATGCCAACCGTTTGCATTCCAGGCGCGGGATTTAGTGGGAACGCGGGTTCCTAGAAAAAAATATGCAATACCGGCTATTAAGTATCGGATCGTGAGGCCGGACTGGTTCGGCGGGCTCGGGTGGGTGATAAAAAGCGGGGTGGGTTATTGCGCGGGGTCGGCGCCCTCGCGCGGCCTTCGCCCCCCTCCGCCCCCCCCCCGCCCCGCGCAAGGACGTCGCCCGCGTTGCATAACAGCGGCGCGCACGCAACGAATACCGTACGGAGACGCCGAGATGCTCGATGCTCGCCGCTCGTCGCCCGCCGCCCGCCGACCGCGCAGCGACGCAGCGAGTGCGGAATGAAATAAAACCAACCAGAGGGCCGTTTCGTGTTGCGTTTATCGCGCATCTATGGTGTCGTTGTCGACGCCACGCTAA
This sequence comes from Agara michaeli, assembly GCA_018245675.1. Lineage (NCBI taxonomy): Eukaryota > Metazoa > Arthropoda > Insecta > Lepidoptera > Hesperiidae > Agara > Agara michaeli. The sequence goes on along the minus strand of DWDX01003083.1, from coordinate 2,296 downwards.
CGCTCGCCTGCCTGCCCGCTTACAACACTGACCGTTCGGAATTGACATTTTTAAGATAGTTCAGCTAACATCATTCAATGATTGAAAACCTCAGAGCGCAGGTGTTACGGTAAGACTATGAGAATGACTCGTGGAATTTCTCACAGTAATTGGGGGCATCGTCAACCTTGAACAGCAGCTGCGTGCACTGCGCAGTTGTCGATAGCACTGTTGCAACAACAAATTCCGTGACGTCACGACACTACGCCGCGGAGGAGCGAAGCACTTCTTCAGCTTAATTCGTGCCGTTTCAAAAACCCGACCAACATTCAACTCGTACCTACGAGCGATTCGTAATAATTAGAAGAAGAAAAAAAGCGATTTGAAAACTTGCAGGCGGCGAAATGTGTACCACATTGATAGTAAACCCTATTATCTCGCCAATAAGACGCCTTTGAGATATGACATGCAAATGTCGAATTAGATCAACGCTTTTGACGATTCTCGCACGGGACCCGTTCGTTGCGTTATCCGCGGGATATTGCCAATTAAGTGGCAATTGTATACGAAAGTCTACACTTATTGCAACATTATTGCAAACAAATCGAAAACACCTACCGCAACTTGCAACACTGGCGGTGGCGGCTACGAGATGCTATACGCCCGGTTCTCACTGGGGGAATGAAAAAATAAAAAAAAACCCAATCACGCTGCACACAAATATAACTGTACTCACAGTAAATTTTAATTGTAACATGCCATCAATTCGATTCGTGCACAATGGCGTCTTTCGCGAAGTCGATAGCGCAATTGAATACCATTAGTTACATAATATGAACTCGGCTTTATTGTTTTGCATCGAGTCATTTTAGTCGAGTTAACGACGAGATATGTACATACATATTTATTAGTCGAATAGGACAACTGTTTGATCAGATATGTGTCACGTATTTTGTGGGTAGAGCAAACATTGCCGTGTTTACGTACGCATATGTCAAACAACTAATTAGGTTAATGAACTCATGTTATACAAGTACATACATATATAAAAACAACACACAGTAAAGAAGGAATGTGTTATGTAGATGAGATACACACACATGTATGTATCTCAAACAATAGTATATGTACATGTTGATGGTGACTGAAAAGAAATGAGACAGTTCATACGCCAGAAGCCATACATTAATGCTCCGATAATTATATTAATTGATGTACAAATATGTATGTTAGATGAGACTAATGTACAAATACCTATTTATGTTAGATACTTTACAATCGACAAATATTCAATTAAACAAAGGTATTGTTATTGGTCATTTTAGTGATAATTAGAGCAGCATGTTAAATTATTTCGTTAATCAGATATCACGATATTATATGAGAATCAAAAGGAATTTAACGCGGATATGTAAATACAAAATATGGTTTATCGTTACGGAAATGAATTCTTCCGGGAAATATTCGAGTGGACGAAATGTAATCTAGAAAGAAATTATAATTGGGCAGTATATTAGTACGTAAAAACTTCTCTACTACAATTATAAATAAACATAATTAATTGTAATTAAACATAATTAATTATAATTGAACATTGCAATGTTTATTGTAATTCGTTTGATTAAAACTAGTGGACAATTCTTTATAAATCGAAGGTCCAATGATGTTCAAATCAAATTGAAATTCTAGGAGACAGGTCAAAGATACTTTGATACCGCATAATGAAAACTCAAACAAAAATACGTCTTAGAAAATCATGCGTCTCAATTAAAATGTCGTCGCAATTATACACAAAGGAAAAGCTTAAAAAAGCATGTCTACGCGTCGGAACTCGAAACAAACTGAACGCCTCGCCGTTATCCGCATTCATCCGCCGGATAATGCGGATTATCCGGCAGGTAGCGTCACGGCGTTTTAGATTACACGGCAAATAGGTAGCAGTATAAATAAGGTAAGTAGACAAATCATCTATCAAGTGTCCCGTATCGCATACCATGGACGTGGCACAACACGACGCACGGCGACCGACGGTCGAAGTTCGAAGAAATTAGTATCGCGCCGCTTACCTGGAACAAAACGAACAACAGATATTAACTATCATTTACTACGTTCACATAATCGCACACATCTTATACATGTACTAGCTTTTGCCAGCAACTCCGTCCGCGTGGAATAGTGACTTTGGGCAGTGTTTTAATTGCCTAGAATACTTTTATTGCAAATTATACAGATACAAACCGCTCCACGCGGACGAAATCGCGGGCAAAAGCTAGTAATTAATATAGCCTATATTGATCAGTGATAATGTAGCATTCAA
>DWDX01003082.1:0-13823 GCA_018245675.1 Agara michaeli | reverse complement strand
ACCGCCCGACCAACGAGGCAGTCAACCCAGGACCTCCCGATCGGCAGTCGCGCTAGCAACCGCCCGACCAACGAGGCAGTCAACTGTAATTACATTAAATTTAAATGATTTGGGTTGCCTGTGTTGTGAAAAGTAATCGTCTAGTAAAATTCTTATTATTGTTGTGAAATGTATAATTTACTGGTAAATGTATAGGGAAAGGTGAACAAAAAACATCAAGAGCTGTCTTCTTTAATATTTTTATTTAATTTTACCAAAATCGTAACTTGCTCTCTGGTACAAAAACAATATAACAATCCGTGTAAGTTTTAAAATACATATCCAGACAATTAACATACAATAAAATATTAACTTTATAATAACACAACGAACATTCCAAGACGTAATACAAGCGGCAGTACAAGTTCTAACGAATAGCTAAAATTGACTTTACTTTCTGATAATAAGTATTATATATTACAATTTTACATATATGTTTTCTTTTTTTCTAATACTAATCTGTTCTCTCAACATTATTAGTAAAGATAAGGTAAATATTATAAATTCAGATTAGTCAAATAGGTAGTTAAGAAGAAATTTTGGTTTTAAAATTTTGTTACCACCTATTTTATAAAACACTAGTAAGAACTACAATGACAAAGGTCCCACGAGTACTCCAAGAATTAGGAAAACAGGCTAATTTATCTTACAATCAGTACCCTACATACAAGACGTATTTGCAATATATTCATATTACATTACGTCTTAATTTATTACTATGTTTTTTCTTAATAACAGTTTACGAAACACTTGATTCTAAATCTTTCGAGTTCAACAAACGAAATATTTAAAAGCGAAGTGAGCGCTAGAAGGCCCGACTTGGTGGCAGATTGCAAGCGATTTGTAAAGGTAAGCAAGCGGCTATGGGCGCGGTCGGCATTTGTACGGTCCAGCGCTAAGGGAAAATTTCCACGAGCGATTCCATGTTTCGGAATGCACATTACGCAATAGCTCCCGGTTGTTAACGCTATATAGTAATTGTTAAATCTCGTCGGAGGCCTTAACGGTTTAAAAGCATCTGATGGGTTGGCGATAAGCCCATATCTCCACTAATCCGAACGGGAACAACGTGGCGAAGTATGAAAGAAGCCTTTCAAAGTTGCTCCAGAGCGTGCTCAGTAGACTGGAATAACGAAAGGGTTGCAGCCTACAAATGAAGAAAATGCGTAATTTATTTATAGCAAAGTAAATACTTCTACTGGTTGAAAATGAAAATAAAATTATAATGTATAATGTAAATCCAATACACTTTTTCTAACAGTTTATTCTAATACGATTATTTGGCTTAGATATTATCAATAAATATTATATCGTTTAAGAAGTAAATTTATAATTAATATTGTTATTATTACTACACTATTGTGGTGTAGTTAAAAAAACCAGTCGTAGGATGCTATCTAAAAACCGGAGGTACAAAACTGTTTCGTCTTGATTTCAAACTCAAGTCGAAGCCAACAAAAGTTTGTACTACAATTTTAAATTTGTATTCAAATACAAATACTAGGATATTTCAGAATTCGAATAAAACAAAAACGTTTCAATGGTCAATTGAAATCCAATTTAAAAAATGTATGATATGTAAAACAACCATTTTGTCTCGATGCAAATATTTACACTGCTTCGGGCAGTAAATAATTTTGCTATTAATTGGCTTGAGCGTGTTTCATAAATTCATTTGAGGCAATTTAAAGGAAATTGTGAGATGCAAACAGAATGTATGAATTCATTATAAAAAGCGGACCGTGTAGTAGAGAAGTGGTATTATGAATGTAAAAATATAATTGGACGCGTTAGAATACCTACAAATCACTTTATTTCATAAACACTTTACGGCGTGAACTCATAACGTTATTATTGCTTTATTAATCTATCACGGACATTTAATTATATTAACATTTCTACAGGGGAAAATTATGAGCACAAACTTCAAATAAGTCAATTAGTTCAATTGAGTTTATAAAATAGTGTCGTAAATTTCGTGATGTAAGATCACACACAGTATTATACAGAGGTAGTGATTTGCTCGATGAGGTGATGTTCCCGACGATGACAGGGAGCTCTGCAAGACCCAGCTCGACTCCACGTGCTGCCGCGCCGCGCGAGACCCTCTGGGACACTGCGGGATGGCCTCAATGGCACTGCGCGGCGATAGCAATCAGGACAGTGAGAAGCGACACAACAAGAGCGATCTAAAGGTGCTGCGTAGGACAAGGATTTCGGAAGCCTGGCGTGGCACGTGGGCCCAGGCCAAGCGCAGTACGCCGTTGCACCACCCGCACTGCATGCGCACCACGCAGGCTCGCATCGAGGAGGCGTCATACACGGACATGCTTCAGAAATTGTCGGTGCAGGAGCCGGTGGTGGAGGCTCGGGCTCTCGTTTGGAAAACCCAACGAAGAATAATAGCAAGGCACCACCTAAAGTTGTAATTGTTGAGAAGTAAAATCCTGCTCTAGGTATTTGCTGATTGATATACCCGGTTACTGGCACCCCAACTATCACGGGTATGGCCTCGGCTCCTTGAACGAAACCTGTGGAGAAAATATATTTTAAAAGGACATGAGCAGTTGGGTGTATAACATAATATATAATATAGATCGTTTAATGATATTGAAGCTTACTCCAAACTTTAGTAAAATGACGGCCCCGAACGCGCTCCATTGTGAGCATTTTCATTGAATATAAAAAACCTCCCAAACATAAACCATACATCCAAGCGAAGAGCACGTAGCCGTGGTAGCCCTCTACGCTGCTCAAAGCGAGCATTGAAATTCCTGAAATGGAAAATTTGGTATGACAGATACCGATCAAATACCACTTACAACTTTGTCTGCACGAGTCATTTATTTTGTATAAACATATGATTACCTATTCCTAGCATAGCAGTTTGACACAAATATTGCTTAGAAACAAGACACTGAGCCGACGGTCGCACCAGCACGAGTCCAAATCCGGCGCAGCCAAGCACAGCTGCAAATCCAAGAAACGTCTGGAGTAGAACTAGTGCACTTTCCTCCAAGCCCTCTTGAAAACCTTGCAAAGCCTGAAAACCCAATTTGAATGTGTTTAAGAGGCGCATAAAACTGAACTTCATTACCGAGACTTTCGTGGGCTTACCAAAAAAAATACTGGGGTATAAAGTCCGAACGCGGCGAGCCCGGCCGCTAACAACAAAACTTTGGCAGGCCGAGACTGGAGAGGGCTTAAATCAATGAGTGGGGGTCTTTTTAGGCCTTTCTTTTCTTTTACCTGCAAAAATGAATTGTCAGCGGTGAACCCTACTGAGGCGCACATTAATTATGAACTTTAAAAGACGCTAGGAAGTGGAAGGAGGGTTTTAAATATATTTCATCAAGTAAAACTAAGCTTCCCTCAAGTCGTGATAAAGTACTTTGTCAAGGGTTTTAATTTTTAAGGTGATGAAATGAAAAACTGTGGAGTGTCCTTACTTTTCGTCGTTGGTTTTTCAAATGCAATATAGCGCGGCGTTGGGGATGGTATAATGAGGCGCTGCGATAAACGGCACTTAGAAAAAACGCCAATATCAATATTCCTGTTATCGCTTGTAGTCCTAATCGCCATCCGAGTTTACTGAAAAAGTGACACATTATTTTAACATACATAATTTAATTATATCGTATATAATGTATTATTATATTTATTATCAATAACAATAGTAATTTATTATCGATTTTGTGTTTAATTACTATTCTATTACCTTAAAAAAATCTTCACCTGAAGCGTTATGCTAAAGATTTCTACATAAACCACAGCTACGTATAATATACCTCTTGTAAATACCACGAGAAGGATCCGATTTATTCAATTAATAGACAACATGTAAAGCATGTAAACTTATTAAATTAATGTTTTATTCCTCTAGGTCGCTCGTCAGTGTAACTAAAGACCGTCGCTGGATAAACCGAGCAGAAAACGGGCCACGGGGCGCGCTATTTCGGTTACTTCTTTGAGTAGACATTCGCTACATGTTTGTGTTTGTTTTTTAAATACTCTGGCAATTAAGTAGGTATCATTTAATTACCCTTTTCTTTCCGCAGAAGATAATTACATGACATCGTTTAATTTTATATGCAAGATAATTTGAGTATTATATGTATAATTACGGACAGTATAAATAGGAAAATACTACAATAACGAGCCTATTTTTAGTTTTTATTCATTGTTTTTTCTATAAAAAAAAGTTCAATTTAAATACAAGGTCCTTTAGCTCAATAAATTTTCTTACTTCGCTCCTGTACAAACTGCTTTGTAGGTACAATTCAATGCAGCTGGATAATCCGAGCATTAAAACGAGGAATAATTTAGGTTATCTGGCTTCTTCCTTTGTGTCGACACACGTTGAAAATGTTAGCATAAAGTACATACATTTACACATATATATGTTGGTTTGCATTTTTTAATAAACTATACATTAGAGACCATCATGTTTTCACAATGTATATAAAAAAACTTAACAATCATTTTCTAAAGTAACTTATCAACTAGTATATTTTATTGTTGCAGTAATAAAATAAATGTACTTGATCCCGGTAACAATAATAATGAAATCTTACCCAACTGCCTCCTTATAAGCAACGCTAAAGAGTGCGATGCCCACGCCGCCGCCTGCGTGGGCCACAAGCTCTACAAATTGCCGGCGTCTTCTGAAGTACGCTCCAAGCACTAGACCGGCCGCTTCGCGTACTAAGCCACAACCGACACCCAGGACTACACCTGGAAAAAAAATTGTATATCTCACTTGTGCTAATATAAATGATGTGTATATTTTATCAATTATTTTCTAATGCCACGTTATTGATTGTAACAGCTAGCACCAATCCGTTTGCACTCCAATATAGACATTGATGAATAGTTTGTTATAGAAAAATGGTTATTAGTCAAGAGAAGTTGGAGAAAATTTTATTCCGCCCCACATATTCCGATGAAACTTACCTTTGGTTATCTTGTAATTGTTGTTGTAATTATACATAACAAGTTTAAATCTAATTTTAGCGTATCCTGCAAAACACGGAAACGTTAATAGTTGCGGTAAGTGATCGATTGAGTGTTAAGCATTGATTCGAGTAACAATTGCGTTGTCTATCTTTGCTAATCGTCCGTGCTCATGTGGAGATTGCAAGTGCCACGTAGATTTTATTTGTAGCGATGTGAATAGTTTAGAAACTAACGTAATATGTACCACCGTTTGGTTTCGGTACGACATACTGAAAGTGTTCACTTTTCGGTTTGGTTATATTCCAACTTTCAAAGTGGAATTATTCGCATTTCCCATTTTCAGTAAAATATAGCACTACGAGGTAAATACACGAGAAATATTTGTTACGTAGTTGTTCACGTGCTAAGTACCGCATTTATAACAAAATTACTAGCGAAACTAACTTTGTTTTTTAGTTCTCATTACCCTTGATTTTCCTGTGGTAAATTGCAACACAGCAACAAACTGGAAAATTTATAATAACAATAGTAATAAATGGGACGTAGCGCTGAAATTTCCGCAATTTAACTTAACTGAACCACCTTCAAAAAGTGGTAATTTTTCTATGTATTTAATATTTCTGGGTCAAACCGTCCATCTGGTCTTCATTGAATATGCTGTCACAAAAATAATTGTCATCAAAAATGGGTAGGAAATTTGGAACGCTTGATTTGTTAGAGGGAAGGAATATAAATGTGTGGAAATATCGTTTATTATAAACGTTGAAGGCTTTTTAGGCTCAATATTTGAAAAGTCAACAACATACTTATATATTTGTGACGGAACAATATATTCATGAAATTAATTAGAAATTGAAGTAAAGTTGTAGGTAATAATAATAAGGTAGGTAATAATACTTGTCGCGCAAATAAGGTAAGTAATAATACTTGTCGCGCAAATAACGTAGGTAATAATAGGGTACTTGTCGCGTAAATAAGGTAGGTAATAATACTTGTCGCGCAAATAAGGTAGGTAATAATACTTGTCGCGCTTCCTACATACTTGTATTTGTACTTTCGTGTTTATTGTATACATTTGAAATATAAAAACAAGTTCTCAATTAAGCATATACTTCTAATACTGAAAATAACTTACCGTAGCTGAGGACCGTCTGATGTAACTGTGTAGCAAAGGATGTGAAGAGGCAGGCGAGAGGTAGCAACAGGCCGCCAAGCAGCGCTACCAACCTCGGAGACCTCTTGCGGCTCGCAACCAGAGCGCCCGCGGCGCGCGACACTCCCACACAGATCGCGCCCGCCCAAACTGGGAGCACACTTCACACATCAGTACTCACATGTGCTACATTTAGAACATCGACTAGGCACTAGCAAATCACGAGTGCGTTAATCATGTTTTAGAATATATTTACGAATACTTAAATACAATGTAATTAGAGCCGAACTTATAGTTGGCACGCTTAAGTTTGCCCACCTGTTTCTGAATTAAGAAACACTTATTATCCGAGTACAATGCAAAATGCAAAGGATGTTGAAATAACGACCTGGCAGAAACTCTACATCGCAGGTGGAAAAAGATCCAATATAATATTCATATTATGTACTGGACGCTTCGCGCTCATTGTTTATTTTATCGTGCTGCAGCTAAAAGTTTAATTGTTCTCGCCTGATGTACAGTAAGATGTGTCAACGTAAAACACATTAGTGCAAATGCTAGACACTGGTAATTTGGGGAGCTGAGACAGGAGCTTTACGGTTTCAGTTAACACAATTACGTTGAGAGCTCGTTAAGCTTTATAAATATCATCACACTCGTTAAAGTTCGGAGCATTGTTAATGCTATGTACGAGATATTCTCACGTATGCTCTCAATCAATAACTTTGGAGTTATATTACTTTTCGTTCACAGCTACAAGCTTGTTGATTGAAGTTACCTTCGAGATACGCTGCAAGAAGAACTTATACTTCTGACAGCCAACTGGCAAACAGTATTAGAAAAAACTTGATATTACGGCACCAAGATGTACGTTTATCATATGTATTGTATGATAGAAGAAAATAACAACAACATACCGTCACGCCAGGTCCCTAACGGGGAAGGCAGAAAGCAAATAACAAGAGAACAATTAATACTGTTTATGGTCTGATACTGTTGTTCCTACTATATTTTCGCAACGCATGCTGGGCAGTATGTTTAAATAAATTTTTAAAAACTACCCGTAAAGCAGAAATTTCGTAGAAATGTCGAAATGTTCTAATCGGGTCATCTATTGACAATTAAAAAGCACCCGTGGTTTTGTTTTACATATTAGTCACTTTGAAAGGACTATGCGCAATGTTAACATGGTTTAGTACCACTAACAACAATGTTGTTATACGTCTATTCCAATCAGCTGAGCCAGCACGTAGCAACAATCTTCCGGTTACTAAACTGTGTTCCGATTGCTAATTCGCAATTTCAAAGGCAGAGCGCAGCTGACAGTTATGTTCGTCTTCGCTCTCTCCACTGACAACAAAGACCGTACTCATAACTGAAATTACTTCTGCCTCTTAATATTCACACCACGCTGTGAATCTTTGAAAATTAATTCAATAAATCATCCTGTTCACAAATAACAGTGACTAATACCCAATAAACCAATAACCAATTTCGTATTTCGCTTGTCAAAACACGACAATTTATTTGTAAACTACGGACAGGTAAATAAATGATTATTATTATCTGATGATATTATTAAAGGTCGAATTACGTGTTCAAAATAACAGTGAACAATAAAATTTCATAAAACGCGTTTAGAGTTTACTTATCATTCTATTGAAAGTAACACGATAAGGATTTAAAAAGAAATAGAGCGTATGGTATAACAAAAGAATCAACTCAAACAGTTTGTGCGTGATCTTAGAATCGTTCCACATTTGAGCATTGTTTATTTTTATTTATTTCCACTGGGTGTTGCTGATAGATTACTTTCCGACTACCAATTCCCCCGCTAGCAGCGCTTCCACAATAGATTTCTTCGTGAATTAAACACTCAGTCACGTCACATAAGAGGTATTGTCGTTTTTGTGCTTGGCTTAGTCGAGGTGTACATTTAAATTGGCAGGTATATATATTTAACGAAACAATTGTGTTTAAAATCAGGTAAAGATATTAGTATACAATAATAGTATTTTTTCTATGAATACGAAAGTTACTTTAATAAAAATTCATTGATAGTAAACTTTTTTCCAGTAAAGGTTAAAATAACTTGAGGTTATACAAAACTATAAGCTACATATCTCTAACAGAAGCGGTTTCTGAAGTACATTTTTCTTTTTCTATATTGAACGATATCGGGTCTCCAGAGAAAGTTAGCGAGGGTCGCTAGACGATCGTTTTCCTTTTCTGTTAAGACACAACATCGGTAAATGCTTGTTTTAACGATGTTAACAAAATATTACTTATACATACGTAATAATAATAATAATAATATACTTTATTGCACACAAAATTTTACAAACAAGTACAAAGTAAAATAGGCGTACACAAAGTATGCAATAGGCGGTCTTATCGCATAGATTGCAATTTATTCCAGACAACGTATATGTACATAAACATATATATAGTGGTCGTTTCTTTTTATTGATAACCAGGGTTTCCCCGCGACTTCGTCCCGCGCATATATTATTATACATATAAACCTTCCTATCGAATCACTCTATTCATTAAAAAAAACCGCATCAAAATCCGTTGCGTACTTTTAAAGATCTAAGCATACATACGGACAGGGGAACGCGACTTTGTTTTATGATACGTAGTGAAGAAAGTTTCGATATTTTGTTAGGTCTTGAATTTTACTATTTTTGCATTCAGTGACAAAAATTTGTTAGCTTACAGAGTAGGTACGTGTCGTGGAAATTCACAGACTCGTGAACCTTCTTTTGTTTCAAGATGTCCCTTAAATCCGATTTCAAATATTTCGATCCATTTTCACGTTACTTACGACATTTTTCAATATAGCCGCGTGTGTTGTATTATGTGAGGGTAGTTGTGAAAGCGTCGACATACTCTGGGGTATCATATTTCTGTGTCGAAGTGCGAATTCCGTGAGTTTGTTTTTGTCTTTCGGTGTCAAGTAAATTCTGTGCCAAGTAGAGTGATAAATATGGTGGATATAAGTTTACACTTCACTAAACAATCCATACACAGTATGACAACTTGGAATACCATAAAAAAAGTAATAATAATCCCAGGGCTTTGTGGTGATATGCTCTAAGGTAATTGTTAGAGCAACTTACCGGCGTGATCGGCCGCGGGCCCAAGATGTCGTAACGCGTAGACGTGTAGCGCGCCGTAGGCGAGTTGTAAGCCCGTAGACAGCAAGTGAGCGAGGAATGCGGCTCCACACACGATCCACCTGCAAAATGTGCCTTTGTTTTGTTTTTTGTAATACCACTATAAATAACACAACTGTACAAGGAAAGTATTCGTTGGAGATTAAGAAGTCTTTATCCTTATTCTCCCACGACTTGACCTTTGTGAAGACTCTCGAAGAGGACTGCATAATTGAGATTATCCCGAAAAGTGAGATTTATATGGAAAGTTCATTAAATGATAAACAATAGAAAGACGCTGCCAAGATATACACACTCAAGTTCGTTCTTAAGAAATAATTAAAAATTACATATTCTATTCAAATTCATACGATGAGGGAGTATATGATAATTTGTATTTAATAGACATTTACATATTTTGTTCACGGAATCAACTGTTGACCATTGTAGTTCATTATAATATATACTACAGATACAGAAAGCAGTCGGTTGTGGAGTAGTTGCAATTTGTTACCACGACACGACACCAGCGAATGTCCGCTTCGCTTCCTTTGTTTCTGCGCAGTACTGTACTCAATACACATTTATTTCGGATCCAGAAGTACCTCGATTTTACCATTTTCATTAGCGCGCTGTTACATTAAAATTGTTATGAATTTATTTTGAGAGATTCTTTAAATTATCGGTTGAGATATGTCACGGTTAGAACACACTTTGAAAATCATAGGTATGTTATAGTAGGGATTCCATCATTCTTTGTTTCATGTCTCGTTCAAGTACAAGTTTTGACCATTTGCTAATAGTATTTGATAAATACGTTTAAATATCGAAATATACTTTCATAGTAAACCTATAGCTGGCGTGGCGAAATGTGATATTTGTTGAAAAATTGTAAAATTGTTATAAAGCAGGTTTTTCTTGTTCAGTTTTTGGAATACATTTTCCTTGTTTATCTTTCAATGTCTCGTCTTATTATTGGTTATTATTGTAACAAGTAAACTTAATTTCTCTGTCCAATTCTTTCTCGACAAGAAAACCAACGCATAAAAACGTCGAAGTTAATATTTGCAAGAGTTAGTCGATTTTTATTGGAAGAATATAATCTATCTTTATTTATGTTAGGAAATAATAAACACAAAGAGTAAATTTAAGAAACAAATTAGGAAAAAAAAATTGTGGATTAGTATTTTAATTAACTTTCTTTGTACCTAGTTGTATTTACATTGTACTCGCAAAGTTGCAGAGACTCTGAATTCCCGTGGCGGTACTTTTATGTATAAATCTCGGCTTACTCGTATTTATCTTAGACGTCCATATAAACTTGTTTGCGCGACAGATAATGATCTTCATCTTATGTGTAAACCGCTTGGGAAATCTGAGACCGCATTCTTACTTCTTGTGTTTCGTGTCTCGTCAAATCGTTTATGTTCACCATGTCTTCGTTATGACAACGTCGCCCATGAGCAGAAATTTTCAGTTTTGGCGTGCATTCAAAGAAAATCGGACTGCCCCCACTTAGAATATAATTAAAGTACTAAGTATTAAAATTGTCATTATTGTACTTTGAGTGCTGGAAGTTTCTAAAACAAATAATATACATTTCATTTACGTTTTATAAAAAAAAAAATGTTTTGCATTTCGCCTGGTGTAGTCAAACATCATGAGTCCATTATGACGTCAGTTACAGATCTAGAACGTAGAACTCTTTATCCTTTAGTGTTCCTACGTACCTCTCAGAGGCTGGTAAAAATGATGATAAATATCAAACGTCCTTAGCTGTTGTTCATAGGTACTTACTATGAATACGAAATACAAATACAATATGTATTTAGGTAGGGCGATATTAATGTTTAGCACAAAAAAATAAACAGAATGGTTTTTCATCGTAGTAATGTTTGAGAACAGACATTACTTAATTTGTTTTCAAATGAAACTCCTCATAAGAAGTGGTGTTCGGCGTTATCCCTGTGACACTGTGATGGCAACTTGTGAAGACCCTTGCCGCTCGCGGAAACTTTCGTTCCGAATTTAATATTGGCGGTCAAGATAAGAAGTGGCCGGTTTTTTATTCGTAGACGTGTCTCGCCGAGAAACTGTAGCGTGTGTCCTTTTTTACTGCTAATATAAAAAGGAATGAAAACAACGGTTAAGTGTTACTACCGCAGCACCCTTTCACTCATATAAAATGAGATTACTTGTCTTGTCGATCTATTTTAGTTTCACGGATATACCTTTTCACTATGCAATAATATTTACGAAAAATGAAATGGCGGAATGAGAGCCGAAGGACGGGCTCAGCGGCTCCTCGGAGAGGTGTATGTCCAGCAAGGGCCTGATGATAATGATGATAATGAATAATGTTAAATTTAACAAACAAATATTTATGAAAGTAAAAGAAAAGAAAAAAACAATATTAATATAAAGTATTTTTAATGAATTCATTACTTTATTATTTTAACTTTCATTTACGCGTACCTAATCGCCGTAATTTTTTTTTTGGTATAATTCTTCTGATTCATTGATATCTGAGTAACGAAGACACATGTTCACCAACATAATTATAACAAAGTCATCGTCGTCTTAATTTTTTTATTCTTAACTCTATGGTATATTAATATTTATTTACCCCCATCCGCCTTCAGGGTAGAAGTGGTGCTTGATGGCGCGCGTGTCCAGCTCTCGTCTCCGAAGCGCTGGCACAGTGCGGTGTAATGATCGCAGCTCTCTCTCGCGCAAAGCTCCTCCGGTTGACTCATCTTCCAGATCTGGCCAGCCATCTAGTAAAACAGTCCGTTTTTACATATTTCTGTTGGCATATCTTTTACCGATACATACAACTTGGAATAATTTAAGACACTGGATCGTGCTCAAATGTAAGCCTATAGTTATATAAAAAGACAAAGACAAAGAGGAGGCGACGTTGCTTCTGTTGTCAAAACTAGAGCTACGAACGGGTCATATTTTATGAGCCGGTACTTGATATGATAATGAATACGCAAATTGGATTTCTATACGGCTACATAAATTTACCATTCACAAAAGCATATGGTTTATATCAATGTGAAATAATGTTCAATTTATGTGAGCTAAAACAGGTGGTCGTAAGTACATATACAAGATTATTATTAATGCATCGCAAACCACATGAAAGCCACGTGTTTAATTTCACATATTACTGTACTGATTAGGTAGAGATTAAGGGTAATCCCTTCACAGCCGTAATTAAGTAATGTGGTGTTGATACTTAATGTGTTTTACGTTTATTTTATATACATAATATCATATTATCATTGAGTTCCAATTTTCTTACTTTTAAATATTTTTATTTAGAACATATTTGCCCGTTAAAGTGTGAAGAGTGGAGTGAAGAAGAGAGAGTTGCTAGTTAAGGAAGTCAAAAGTTCATTTAATCTTAAGCATCGGGTACATTTGCAAGTGTTTCCAACTGGGTAATGCTACCTTGCCATGGCGTCACTTTCACGGGCTACCGTTATTTATCAAATATGTCAGAATTAATGAAGTATGATTTGAATTGCATATAGATTACGTTTATTTTTTAAACCGTTACAGGCCTCTTATAAGTACGTAAATATTGAGTTTTGTTGTTGTGTTTTAATGTATTTTAGTAATTGTGCCTGAGATGAACATAATTAATGTCAGATTAAAGCTTACATCTTTTTAGACACCACAAAAATAAAAGCAAAAATGAGCGCAATTTGTCAGATTGCTAAAACGATTAGGGCTGTGAGGGGTGACAAACAGCCTTCGTTACAAAGAGCGCTTGGAGCGCGCTGGATTTGAAATAAACTGCGCGCGTCCTCACAGATGCGGTGGCTAGAATTATCGTGGCTACACTAAAAGATCAATTTGTTTTAAATGTGACTACTTCTGTTATACATATTAGTTGTTGTTAATTATTTTTTTGTTTCTTAATGACATGAATTTAACTCTGATTACGACATCTGGAGTCCGTTGAAGTATATTTTAAATTTTGAAAATTGTTTCATTAAATCACATGGACATTTCAAACGAAAAAATCCATGATAAATCGTACCAACATCTGACGATTAATCAATGTAAGATATATTGACTGTCAGTTGAGTCGTAAATATTAAATCACGTACGCTTATCTCGTGCAAATTCAAAAAAATATCTACATACATTCGTTGGTAACTCTACTACGCCTCGGAGTTTTTGTTTTGCCTAATCTCCATACATATAGTTGTTTGAGTGAATAGCGAGCAATATACAAGCGTTTTCCGCGCCAGTCTCAAGGCTTTTGTTTGTTCTCTGAAGACTTTTTTATTGCTATTGAATTATTTTGTGTGATAGTAAGAAAAATATTCTCTCGAATACAACATATCTCTACGTCTGTATTTTGACTTTATAAATATTAGTGTAAAAAAAACATTGTTTCAAAATATATATAATGGTTGCGCTGCAACGCTATATTTCTTTATTTAAGTATTTATTAATAAGTATTCTATATATCCCGCTACATACTTGCAACCCTGTTG
>DWDX01003081.1:0-13824 GCA_018245675.1 Agara michaeli | reverse complement strand
ATTTAGAATTTCTAGTAGTGACTCAGAGTCTGGACGTGTGCCCGGTGCATGGCAATAGGCTCACCACCTATTCCATTTTGGGACTTAAACGTAACCGGTGAAACGTGGGGGTGTACTACACTCCTCTGCCTACCCCTTAGGGGTTTACAGGCGTGATGTTAAACGCAATTGCAGGCTTGAAAATCTCGGATTAAGAGTGTCTGTATGATTATATTGAACATATTGATGTAATATCTGTATAGCATAGACATATTTGGCGGTCGGTGCTTCCGTAGCCGGATTGTTTCTCCCGGTCTACCGTAGTCTGAAGGGCGCACAAAGCCGAAGCGCGATCACTGAAACGTGACCTTTATTGAGTGTACGTATGTGCCTTATAATGAATAAAACGATTTGATTTCTCCTGCCTACTCGGGACTTGGCGTGATTGTATGATAAATAATAATTATAATAATAAGTTAAACAACACCTATCGCCGATAGCAATATCTCACGGCGGAGATATCCGGTTGTTACTTATGTTCCTGCTAATTATCATTGCTATTGACAAAAGGCAGTAACGCTACCGAGGAAGTGGCATAATCAATGCTGTGATCAATAGCCTTCATTCTTAGCCTTGTACGTGATAGCAGCGTCATATACGAGTTGTGGAAATTGTGTCAGTACCAAATATTATGTGGTACTGTTGTAGCATTAAGGACAAAAATAAAAAAAATTCATTAGTACAAATTAAAATGGTTTAGATCGATCCCTACTTTACACATTTTACAAATTTTAAACATGTTGCCATGCAAAGTGGACTGAGAGAAAAACCAAAAGTCTCAGCGCCCTTTTCAAATATAAAGTTTTATGAGAGAGTGATATTATTTTTATCTTTTTTGTGCATACAGTTTTTCATGTGTACTCGTTTCAAAGTATTCTATGTGTCATCGTCGGAAAGGAAAAGAAATCAATAAATACATCAGAGATGAATTGGCCACTAACCTGTATCTCAGCTGATCTGCGGTGTGGAGTAGTGTAGTGGAATGATACCAGGTCTCCCCGACTTGTGGGGAGTGACCCTTGCCTAGCGGGACACACACAAAAAAAAAACATTTCTGTAAATCCTTCGTAAACACATAATCTATTTCTATACAATCTACAAGATAACAGAACTACATACGAGGCTCGTACTCTGATTCAGGTTATTACTCTGTTTCATAAATTGCTAAATCATGTGTCAAACAAAGCATTCTATAAATGTGCGATAAACATTTGATAATGGAAACCAAACACTGCACAAAGCACAGTAATGGTAGATAAGAATTTCATCAATCTAGCTCTTGTGACGTTTGTAAGTTGGAAAAAATATTATCAGTGTTAGATGTTATTTTTGTATTGTCAGTCATTTTTAAAGCAAGGTTTAATAAGCTATGTCAATGCATGCACGGTCGGCCCTAGGATACATTTACTCGATCCATCAAGCAGGATTGCAGCCAAAAATATAATGAAAATATGTCTCGATCTTCTGCCGTATGGTTCAACCGTGACATGCAATAGCTTAAGTCATGATGAGACAAGTTTGTGTACTTTTCATTCCTTCATTTCATTATTATCATCATTAAAGAAGACTAAGGAAGTGATCATGTCGATCTATATGACTGATGTTCACTGATGATATCCCAAAGTTACTCCCAAAAATGTATGGATACAAAACTTACTTACACAACTTATTCATACTATGCATAAGGCCTACTGCCTGACACTGGAGCATAAACAAAACCTCCGGAACCAACAACAATTATGGGTTTTTTGTAATACTAAAATATAAATATATTATCATTTTAAATCTTTGTAAAATAAACATACACCAGATTATTATATACATATAAATTATTATCAGTTTATCATAATCGTTATTAATTCCTCATTAGCTACTTGCGAATCATTATATACAAGGGATATAATACTCAGTGTAATGACATATTTTAATTTCATCTAATAATCAAATATTATTATTAATCAAAAATCAGTTCTAATATTAATATAAAAAGAGGCTTAGGGGAATTTTAAGAACATTAGTAATTTGCTGATTTATGGAAAGTGATCCAACAATATGTTTGCAAAACTTAATTTCTTTTCTGAAATATTGAATAATATAACCTCTGAATTTAAAATACTTTAATTCTCATACAAAAATTTGGCAACCCTAGATATAATGTACGTAAAATGAATTAATCTGTTTTTCTGGTGTTTTGAAATATTCGTGAAGCTTACATGAACTAAGGAAAGTGCAATGTTCAAAGGTACTTGGTATCACAGTGATGACAACACAAGGAAACACAGGAAATGTTTAATGTTAAAGTACTTACACAATGTAGTACAGTAATTCGTCACTATATTAGCGATTAACGAAACTTTTGCAATGAACAAAACTCATATGACTGAAGTGTTTAAAGCGGGACGAACCGCTATCAAAAACTTGATAAGTATATCATATCTCCGGTTGCTTTACTACGATTTTTCCCTTCGTACACAGTTGACGTCACGAAACATCAGTCGAGTTCCGAATACATAAATAAACATACAAAACGGATAAAAAGGATGATCATAGCTCGTTTATCTACTGGCATCTACTTAGTATCGCTGTCAAAAGTTACTGTAACCTTTACGAATCGCAATACATACCCATGCCGGAGGTGAAGGTCCATCGACTAGCTCGTGAAACTATGTCTCGGTCGAATTACCAAGCAGAAACTGTGGCAAGGAATATTTATGCAACAAAACTTACCAAATAGGTACGATGGACCTAATAAAATTTATATTCCTTCTATCAAACTTTTCAACCGAAACATACACTACACATTATATTGTTATCACGTTCCACAACACTATGTCACTTAGTTTACTGTATAATTTTGTACAACTTCAGTCTAAACAAAACACTTTTTGACGAATTGACAAAAATTGCCTCATTCATGACAAATCAACATGTCCTCCAACGGCACATCCGGTCAACTGCATTAATATTAAAAGTACTATTGATACTAAGTATCTAAATGTGCATTTATGTAATAAATTAATTATTCGATATTTAAAATAAATTATAGAGATATATCAAAATTGTTAATCTTCAATATTTTAGGTAAATTTACGTTTATTTAAGTGCTTTCACTTTTATTATTTTGTGTACGGACGTCACGCGATAATGAATCACAGGTGAAATAAATTTAAGGTGTAAATTAATATTTACATACAATTAATATTTTCTATGTTGTGATGTGTAGTTAATAATAATTTATTCACTATTAACATTCAAACTGGGTAACATTTAAAATGAATGTATAAATATATTTTTTTACTAGTTAAACTGGCCCAGCTTACCACAATTAATGATTTGGAATCTAATGCTAAAATAATCAAGCACTGCAAGATCAGCTTTAATGTAAATTTAATCTGTGGCTAATGTACTATTGTGTAAGTTTTCTGTGGTAGTGAGTTCTGAAAACAAGCGCGGAATCGCGATGGAATGACATTAATCGAATTTTAAACCGTCGCAAAGTTTAGTTATGTGACGTTGTGTAAATTAACGACGGTTTTTAAGGATAAAATATGAATACTAATACTTTTTTATTTAGTCTTCCTTCCACTAGTACTGGATCAAAGAACAGTAGGGTTAAAACTTTTGTAAGTTTCTTCCAGAGTTGAAATGGAGGTTATGTTTTTTGTTTTTAAATTAATTTATGCTTTGCAGTTTTTAGATGATAAGTGCTTTGAAAAACGCGTGGCCTCTACGTGGAGACGCGGCAACAAGTTCACGATATACCCGCGTAGTCAAATCGTTAACAAAGCGGCACAGACAGTTGAAACAACCGAGACAATTGACAACAAAATCCTAGACATCCGTCAAGAAATCTTGCTTTTTACACCGATATTGCGGAAACTGGTTAACGAATCGAACGGAACATACCTGTCTTTGCAAAAAGCAGCGGAAACGGCCAAAAATGCAGACAATCACGTGGAATTTTTGAAACTTTCCCGCCAGTACCGGTCTATTATTCGTGTTTGCATAGAAAGTCTTCAGGAAGCCGCAGAGAAAGAACAAGATGGAATACAGAAGAACGCTCTGTTGTCCCACGTGACTATATTCTATTCAATCGAGTGTATATGGCATCTGTGTGAGATTTTGTACATTGACAATATTCCCGGTGACATAGTTTTGCCATTTTTACTGGAGTGGGTTCGATTCCACTTTCCTTGTCACGAGCGGACCGCTGCACAGTTGTTGGAGGCCTGCGAGCGAGGCTCCGAAGAACACCCACAGTACTGGGAGACGGTGGTCGGCATGGTGGTGCAGGGAAGAGTGGATGTGGCACGAGCATTGTTAAAATTACATACGTCTACAGACACCAATGAATTTAAACTAGTCGATAATTCATTGAGGAGCATGCCTATGTATAGTGTGAGTTGTCTCGGGTTTAAAATGTTGCTTTGTTTAGTAGTCACCAGACAAGGTGACCATATACATCTACTAGCTCCCATTGTTAACTCATATTAATTATATTATTTACTCAGTTTTGTATAAGTGATGTTACGTAACATCACGCCTGTAATCCCCTAAGGGGTAGACAGAGGAGTGTAGTACATCCCCATATTTTATCAGTTATGTTTAAGTCCCACAATGGAATAGGTGGTGAGCCTATTGCCATGCACCGGGCACATATCCAGCCTCCGAGTCACTGCTAGAAATTCTAGATTAGAAAAATCCAAGAGTACCCAACCCGGGATTTGAACCCAGGATGTCCCGATCGGCAGTCTCGCTAGCAACCGCCCGACCAACGAGGCAGTCATATAAGTGATGTTAAAACGCTTTATTTATGCTGAACTCCTGTGTAGTTGCTAGACTTTTTCCAAGTTCTCATAGACTTTTGAAGGTCTTAATCTATCATGATTTCCAAGTTTATACTAGAGGCCTGCATCCTGTTAGCAACTTTTCAGGTATATGGAGGCATTTCAACTGGAGAGTTTACAATATCATGGAAACACTGGCAAGCCGAGTGCAGGTCTAAGCTGACCAGCCGAGTGCTCGCACAGCAACCACAGCTGGAGCTCATTATGAGAGTAGGTGTAATTTATTACAACAATTTCAATAAATTGAATTCTAATATGGATTTGATCATATTATTAATAAGTCAATGTCCACATCTTATTATTATTATATGAAAAGGTAATGGATGCTTACAAGCATACCTTATTCACTTATTGATTATTACTAGTTTGTATTGGTTGAGGTATGGGTGGAACAAGAAATCGATAGAAATTTAGACAATTGTTCTAAATGGTCATTTCAAGTATAAAAATTGATTAAAATCCATAATTGCAGCATCGCATTTGAAATGGAGTCCTTATAATGTGCCAGCAATATGTAATGTATTTTTTGTGTTGACAATTTGTATGTCATGTCGTGATTGTTTCACAGCTAATGATTGGTGAATACTCGGCATTTGAATCGATTAGACCCAAATACAGCTCATGGTTCGATATTTTGGGGGGTTGGGTGCTGTTCACGGCGCCCTGGGCGAAGAGACGAGAGTTAGCGGACGCGGCGGGGGCTTGTGCGGGCCTGGGAATGCCCAGTCGAACACACCTGGATGTGGTTGTAAGGGCACTGCTCGAAGGTGATCTGCATCAGGTGAGACTGACTGTCATAGTGTCAAATTAAGCTAAAGCTATACACCTTTTTGTTTAAAAGGTTAGATTGACAGACAATTTGGGATTTTGGCTTCTTTCATTGGGAATCAAGAGTTCATTCCATCTATGGTTTGCAGCTGAGTTTCCTTTATTAAAATTATAAGACCGTATTTTCATAGGAGATAGGCCTCATGATGATTCTAATGAAATCTAATAACTACAGCCAATAATTTAACTAAAAACAAAGTTGCAACATCTCTTTTCACTTTTATGTATTTGTGTAAGATGCTTGACAAAAATGCCTTTGTCGAATTGAAAAATTATATGGAATATGTTTAGAATGTACAAAATATTTTCTTTCGATAATTATGCAATAACGTTTCAGATGCTCCACGAAATTCAGTAGATATCAGACAACGATTGGTTCGCCACTCACCTAACCGACATGCTTTTCCACTGTGGCAAGCTACAGATATATGATAAACATCGCGTTGAGTGAGTTACATTTTTATTTAAATCCGATCTTCTTCAGTTTGTTGACTCGAGACTCTTCAGTTTGTTGACAATATCATTATATTATCATGGAACCTACCTTACTTTACCTTATAATGAAAAAACAATTTGAATTTGAATTTGAACAAGGTAATCATCCTGTTTCTTAACAATCTTTTCAGTGTTACAAAGCGTCTCAGAGACAGCCTGATTTTGGAATATGGTTCTTTGCTAATGGAACACAAATCGCTATGGTGCGTGGGTTTGTCGTATCTAGCTTCCTGTCCTCCCGAGGGACTGTTGCGAGCAGAGTTACTCCTGGAGAGGATACCGGTGGAGACTGAAGCCAAGGCGATGAGAGTGGTCGCTGAGGCGAAGAAGTATGGGCTATTGGGTGTTGGTAAGTTGCACATTTTCATTAAAAAGTTGATAACAATTGAAATCATCATCGACACAGCTAAAGGATAAAGAGCAAAATTTTCAGTGCTCGTTTTGTATTCCTATCTTAGCTCTTGATATGTAGTCTGTCATGGATGTGTTGCTACTTTTGATTGGAATAACTCTTACACCCATACACATAGACCAGCAATACCCTTCAGATATAGACAGTATAAATTTGATGCCATCTAGTAATGCGAGAGGGATCAGATGTGTAAAGTGAATAATTCTTCGTCGTCGGTCCGCAGTGGCGACGGTGTGCCGCGCTATGGGCGCGCGGCGGCTGGCGCGCGGTGCGGCGGGCGCGGGCGGTGCGCTGGCGTGGGGTGCGCGCGCTCGCTGCGCTGCGCTGTGCTCGAGGGCTGCGCACGCCGCGCTGCGCGCTTACTGCGCCGGCGCGCCGTTGCCCGCGCGGGACCTTCTGCTCACGGCCGGGCCCGCGCTGCTCATCCACGACACCTTGCTCTTCCTAGGTTTGCTTCGCCTATATACATGACTGACCTCTTGCTCTAGTGCTTAGAGACTGACTGCTAAACCAGAGGTAGTGGCTTCCATTTCCAGCCAGGACAAGCATTTGTGTCATGAGCATGAGCACATTTGTTTGTTTTCTTTAGGTGTTATAAATATATCTATGTAAGTAATATATAATGTAATGTTCAATTTGCAATCAGATGGTTGTATGTGCCATTTCCCAATTAAAATTTTTGTTTAGTGACCAGGTTTGCTGAGCCGGCTGTGTGCAAGTTGTCACAAGATATTATTATTATTATTATCATGGATATTTCCTTGTTTCAGGCAAATATTGCGATTTCCATAGACTATACAAGAGCCGGGAGTTCAAGAAAGCAGCAACACTTCTTGTTTCACTTATAACATCTAAAATAGCACCAGACTAGTAAGTAACTAAAGACATTACAGAAATTTCTGGCTCAAAACGTCATATCATTGTTATCGTTTGCCAGTTGAAGTACTTTTAAATAGGATTTTTAAAGAATATTGGACATCGGAGTGTTATTTTCAATATTTACTTTTGATAATTGGTTGAATTTTGTATTTACCCCATTGGTCGAATGTAACTGTACAATTATCTGATACTGTTAAATAATTTCAATCTTCAGCTTCTGGGAGACACTGCTTCTAGACACATTGCCTCTGCTCGAGTCCGACGAGCCGGTGTTCTCATCGGGAGACACGTATGAGATAATGTTGTGTCTGGAGCTCCGAGCGAGCTGCCTCGAAGGGGAGAAGGCGGATCTGCTGCGGCTGGCCGCGGCCCGGAACCTGGCGCGTACCGCGCTGCTGGACGGCGGCGAGGAAGAATAGCTACGGTTTACATGCGTCTGCATGTAAAGCTGCATTCACACTTCTCTCACCGGACTCTCATGAAAGAAAACAATTCTTAAGTATAGTGTAACTGTTAACGTTTACTGTGAGGATAAGTGCAAAAGAAACCATGAGATGACGTTTTGAAAATCTGGATGAGTTATTCGTTTCATATAACATAGCTCTCAGGGAATTGTTCAGAGTACTAAGTGTAATGCGGCGAAATAAAGACGTAATGGACTATATCTGAGTTGTATCTAGTTTCTATTAAGAGTAAAGGTTTGTTAAGTTTGTATAGTAAGGAAGTTCTTGTTTGGAGCCATCTATAAAATACGCTGTCGGGGCAAAAAGCGGTTCTGGCGACCACAAACTAGATACAGTGTACATCAGTCCACCGTTACATGGGGTTTTGACCTAGTCACAGGTATAGATAAGGTAGAGAAAGTCTGGTCCAGCGGTAGAGGTTTGTGGGCAAAAAATTATGATAAACACAAAGATTCACCAATTTTTCCCTCCTTTGTATAGAGACAGCCAGTGCTGACTTAATTTTTTAGTAAAATACAATAAAAATACCTGGCTTCCCAGTGCTGGCATGAGACTCCAGCAAAGGCGGGCCCTTCGAGCGTAATCCACCATGCTCCTCCAGTCCAGTTTTATTACTTATGGCAGTCTATTGACATGTTTGCTTTCATTTCTTTTTGCATACATATTTTACGGATGGCCCTTAGTA
Organism: Agara michaeli; assembly: GCA_018245675.1. NCBI lineage: Eukaryota > Metazoa > Arthropoda > Insecta > Lepidoptera > Hesperiidae > Agara > Agara michaeli. Next base: position 5,175 of record DWDX01003081.1, on the reverse strand, counting down.
ACACAATTGTATTATAAATCTGTGCGCCTCTGATGCCGGGATCACATATGTATATTACGCCTTTGCATGTCATGATGGTATATCTGAACGGATCATGCGCATCCGTGATTGGCGCTACGCCGCTGTGATACGGTAATACAGATACATTGATAGTATCCGGAAAATGATACTTGTGTGGACCCAGCTTCAGATTTTCGACTGTACTAATAGGTCTCGATAAACTGTTTTTACTTTGTAAAAGATTTTGTAATTACACAATGTATTAATAATTTTAATGTAGTCCTCGGGAATGTTACTGAATCGGTTTACTTAACATTGGATTAAGGTGTAAAAATTATACTGTAACTAGCTTTTGATATTTATATAATAAACAGATAGGCAGCACATCGTCCCAAAGAAACAGCATTGGAGTGACATACTGCTAAAAAACAAATACCTATTTATCAAGATGTGTTACTGCAAACAACTAATAATTAGACTCGTAAAAATGATTTAATACTTTTGTTTTTAGCTTAATTTGTTACTGATATGCAGAATTGGATGTGTGTGTAAATGAATGGTGTTTTGATACGTTTTGTAATAAAATTTAGCTGTTATTAATTTGTATAAACTTAATAGTGTTTAAGTCTAACATAATATAGTGCGAGTATGTTGACGTGCCGTTAAAATCTCATTATAAAAACTAATCTAGTAACAAATGACTGCACAAACTACTAGGATTTTTACAATGTAATTGTGATTATTAGCATTTATTTTGTAATACAGGTTGATATGAAGTTTTTTTGCTGGTGCCAATTTACAGTTGTCCTCCATATGTACAAGTTTTTGTAATTGAGACTTTATAACAATGTGTAATGTAAAGTTAGGTTCTGATTAATAAAATTTATTTTCTATGATGGAATTTTTATTTACATGCAGCGGAGCCATTTGACATTTGAATTTTTAAGATGGTACCGAGATCAACCATGTTTATCTAGCAGTATTAATTTATAGTTGACTATTAATTTCAATTTCTGAATTTATTGGTTACGAATAATGTCCACTACATTTTATTTATAGTGGATTTTTAGCAGTTCTAATATATTAGTTATATCAAGGTTAAAATCCTGTTGTAGTATGTATATGTAGAGATCACAAAGTCGGTACATAAAATATGATATGGTTTCCAACCAAAAGTAAACAAAAAAAAAAACAATTTGCTAATTAAGACATTAATATTATATATTAACGGAACTTAATCAGTATGATCTAAAAAAATACAAAACATCAAAAACACAAAACAAAGTAATCATAGAAATGTTGACAACATAAGTATGTTAAAATTAATTCACAGCCTCACACAATATGTTTGAGATATCGCAATGAAATGATTGCAATAAAAGTGCAGATAGTACTATTTCCTGTTAGCGTAAAATTCTGTCATTGAGTTCAACTCGTTTATGTCGAAGTTCAGAATTCTATCGAGCCCTCGATAATGGAACCTGCCGTAGAATAGTTTGTCTTTCAACATGTAAGGAAACCAGATTCTGTCGTCGGGCCACATGTTGTCGAAAGGTATTTGGTTATAGTTGAACCATTTAGGACGCATTTCTTCAGTTTCTGTGGGTTTTCCCACGTAAATATAAGTTGAAAACACTCTGACGTCCATCATGGTTGCTTCTCCTTCAAATGTAAACTCAAGGTGGCCTATATTTTTCAAATCGCCTTTATTTACAGTCACACAGCATTCTTCTTTTAATTCGCGCACTGCAGCGTCTATTATAGATTCATTCTGTTCCAGTTTGCCACCAAAACCGTTCCATTTGTTTACACCGAAGCCCCTTTTCTTGAAACCTAATAGAATTTGAGTATCATTTCGTATGAAAACTAAAGTATACATTTTCTTCAACACCATATTGTTTATTTATTAAATTGGGCAATTCAGAGAGATTTTCGAGACCAGTTTTATTCAGTGCATTTAGTGCAATATTCTTTTAAAGTTACTTAACCAGTACAATAGACGATTTGTAGTAGCTAGTAGCTACCTAATGTCATGTTATCTGTCAAAGTCGAAATTCGCGCCCAATCTATTATTGGTATTAAACTTTTATATCACAGTAATATGTACTATACATCCAAGTTACTTACATACAGTTCATAATAAAAAGTAGAGAGTAATAGTAACAAGCCCTGGATTCGTTAATTCTTGAAGGCAGCTAAACTCAACTGAAGTAAAATTAAAGACCTTGGTTAGTATAATCGACGCAACTCGTCTTATTTACTAACATTATAATTCGTCAACATTATTTGATTTCCTTGCGTGAAATAAGTATTAACGAATGTTATTACATTATCTATCTTTTTTAGTAGGCATTTTGTTATACACATATAACGACCTAATGAGTTCCTTTCAAATAATGTTTGGCGAGCTATTATAGTTAGTTGAATTCAACATTTTCTATATTCATCATTGATATAGGTACTTTCATATTATATTAGCCAGAGTGAATAGGGGACTTAATTTTGATGATGTGGTACAGGATTAATGGAAGACTTACGTTTTACTGTATCAAGATTACATGCCCTCTGAAAGCATTTATTTTATTTATGAAACGAAGTTTTAGTTTATGAAACGAAGATCCGTATGAAAATTTCCGTATACCCTCTTTCCTTACATGGAATGCTCGACGCGGCATTGTATAACTATATCTGTATTCCAAGCTTTGGCTATAAACTAAGCTCTGAAGGTACTGCATTTTTAAAGCTTTGCATGGATTAAAAATCCTTATTAAGTGTTTGATAAATCTATATCCAAGACGTTTTATTGTGTAGAACCGTTAACTATTTTTCGTTCAGGGAATTCTCAAGAGGGGATTACGCGTAAATAAATATTTTCTTTTTATGAGAAGATGACGTAGCTAGCTTTATTTTTATGAAATGTAACATAATCGCGTCTGCTTCCTTTCACTATTCTTATTCTATGGAGTTTTCGAGAGTAACGGCCGGTATTAACACGTTATTAAATAGACGTTTGCATAGAATGATTTTGTTTGCTAGTACCTACTTACTTTGCAATTAGGAATGTTTGGATTGTAGGTCTGTTGTCGTTGTGCATTTGGCAGAATTTATTGAATCCATTTAAGTTACGAAGTTACGAACGATTAATTACAAACCAACTTAACTACATAATGTACACAAATAACTGGGTAGGTCATCGAGCAAATCCTTTAGTTCTTTATATTTTGTTCCATCCACACATCGAACATTGACCTTGAAATAAATAACATATCTTTATACATATAACTGCTATTTATGATTGGATAATTTTATCAAATACCATTTGCGATCCTCGGCTTTACTAACAACGTGGTAGGACAATAAATTATTAGCTGGCATACTCTGACTGTTTTGTGCTACTCTGGTACCTACTCATACTCTGGTTGTATTGTTTGGTGGTTTATACGCTTTAACTAAATTTCGAAGGGTAAATATCTAAGACACCTCCCGATTGTCGCGAGGCAGTTACAACGAAACCTTATGGGATACTACTCGAGCGGCTTGAAATTTACCGAGAAGAGGTCCTTAATTTAGAATGGAGATAGATAGGTAGGAGTAGGGGAGACACCCGCGCCTAGCAGTAAAACGATAATGAGGTGAAGCCAGTATAACATTGTTTAGGCAAGTCAAGCAAAGGCACACTCTATTGCTTTGGTATAATATTTTAATGTGTATTATAATTTTGTTTGTCGCTAATAAGTAACGCAGTGAGCAGGCCTAAAGATCTATCTTGTCACGTAAATTCAAATTCAATCCTAACAAACTTAAATATAATCATGTCCAGGGTTTCACAAGGACAGAGGCGCGATTGGCTATTGGATATTTTATTATACCATCACGCCAGACTCCTAACGATGGACAAATTCATATCATTGATACTAATTAATTTGTGTTTGTGTTATTAGTAATTCTCCTAACGAAACCTAAAGTGGGCTACGTAGTGTAATGTAGCTGTGTATAGTAATCGTTATTTTTTCACATAAAATAAAAAAAATAATTATAAAAAGCGTATACAAATGTAATTCATGGAATAAATACATATCATAAATTTTATGAAGATTTTTTATTTATATAGAGACTGCAAGCTAATATCATGAAATCATATTTTATGAAACATGTCTTAGTTAATATTAATTTAGCATAATATTATGCATCGCATCGCATACATTGTGACGAGTCCGCCGTCAGCACTCAGTACACAAAGACTCTGATTGTTTTACTCGAGTAAGTAAGATTTCCTGATCCCGGAATAATTACAAAACGATCTCTTTTCGGAGAGTTCGCTTCGCTGTGTTTATTTAAATAATCGAGCTTCAGCGAACATTACATAGCCGGCACATTTTAATACAGTGAAGATTTATTTGTCTGTTAACGAAACGGCAACTACATTTAGTACAGTCTTTCTCAAAGTGAGCGATAATTATCCCGTATGGGCGCTGGATTGTGGGGTTTCTTAAAGATTCAAAAAATTTAAAGCGGTCAGTGGTTTAAAGAAATGATCTTAAAAATATAACAGTCTAATAAAAGCGATAAGGTTTTAAAATTAAAACTAAGTAAGTATCTTGTATTTAATTTAAAATTTAATATGAACTCAGGAACGGTACGTTTATAAAAAGCAAACAAAAATTCTTTACTCTTAATGTAGTCGGTGAATAAAATGAATTTGAACATCTTTGATTTATGTCGTTAAATATTTATAAGATTCAAAATGGACAAGAAGACATTTAATTAAACGGACGCAACTGAAGATAGGGTATTTATATATTTGTTTTGATGATTGTCTTCTATCTTTTATTCGTCGCTAGATCCATTCGAGGTCCGCTAAAAGAATTAAAAGAAAATACACATATTACATGTAAACATCTGCGTTTTTCTTAACGTTTAGATGAGTAGCCGCGTATTCTTCTCTTCTGTCTTTAGACAGAATTCGTCTGTATTATTAAAAATCCCTCGTTATGAAAATGACGGGAAATATGGTAAGGAAGCATAGCATAGACTTCTACATACATGTACATAATCTATACTAATATTATAAAGCTGAAGAGTTTGTTTGATTGTTTGCTTGTTTGTTTGAACGCGCTAATATCAGGAACTACGGGTTCGAATTGAAAAATTATTTTTGTGTTGAATAGTCCATTT
>DWDX01003080.1:0-13825 GCA_018245675.1 Agara michaeli | reverse complement strand
CAGCGCCAACTAGTGTCAGTAATGGGAAACTAATTTTTGCGAGCGCGAATGTCAATAGTACTTGTCAGTGGGGGACGGTATCGCACGTGATTGGTTGTTTCGAGGGCTCGGAGAGTACGTAATAAAAAAATTGACATTCGATACGTCAATACCATAGCAACTCACATTTGCTTCTCGCCGTGAATATATTTGTTGAACTCGCATTCAGCACACAGAGGACACAAAACGATTCGAATAGGTGTTATTAATATCTATTATCTGTTATAAATTGTATAATATTTTCTGTGGTGTGTGAAGTCTACCAATCCCGCACTTGGCCAGCGTGGTGGACTATGGCCTAAATCCCCTCTCACTATGAGAGGAGACCCGGTCCAGCAGTGGACCAACAAAAGGGTCGAAAAAAAAAACCAATATTCGTTTATGTTTGTCATTTATATGATACACTTTACAACTAAGTACATGTGAAAAAATTCTGTGCTACAAAACACACAAAATAAATATACATTCTAGTATTGAGCTACGAATGTATATTGGATATTACGAAATTTTATTTTTAATTTATGCAATTAGCTCTGGAGCGTAGAGTTTAATATTTTTTAAACAGTGCACTAAGTTGGTCTGAATATGGATATTTTGGTCTATAAACCATAACAGTTACCACAATAAGAATCGTTTTCGGAACCCTATCTTTGTCAGAACAGTGACCACTTCTTCAGCGGGTCGTTAAATTGCGCGGTCTTTCCGGCTAATAGACTTCTATAAGTAATACATTCTTAAGATTTGGAGACACTCGTGCGCCAATGCATTCAATCAATTGCAATTATGTGGCAGAGAGATGCAATAGATATAAGTACCAAGAATTACGTTTAAATGAGTTGGTTTTTGTGGCCTCAATTTTATTCACCAAAAACATTCTGGCTTTCGCAGTGTTCTTTCGCCCATATGTATAAATACTCTTAAATGGTTCGTGAAATCTGTCCCTAATGTTCTTAGGAACTTTTTATCACGTTTTCGCTCTACTCGATAAGAAGTACCCCTCATAAATCTATCATTGGTTGGAAATGTTTGAATTTATGACCGATTGACAATATCGATATTGTAAACATCGTGATGTCCTTTATATTATTATGTTTGTTGCAATTTTTACTTAATGCCATTCACTTAGGAACTGTTCCGTTTGAAGTTTTCATTATGATTAATTAATTATAAAAAGATAAACTTCCTTAATTCAGTGAATACATGGCATTGTTGTTAGATTCAGTTGTAGAAAGTATAACTTGTACTGTTTACATATTTGGAATTCTTCTATAATTATTTTCATAGATCAATATAGAATCAAAAATTTGGTTTGAATAAGATTCTTTTATAAGACCAGTTGGCTTTCATGTAGGTACTATCGTCTTACTGCTCGGTACAGGCACTCCTTCGCTCCTCTTCACCACGAGGCATCACCTCACTGCTACAATTCAGATTGGTGGACAAAAGAGTTAGTTGTCAAAAAATAATGTTTTGGTCAGAATTTTGTCTAGGGTTCTCTAGGCCGCATTACTCTACTATTCCTACTGTCAACCAGCGTGACTAGCATTGTTTCATTCTATTTTCAAAAAGTGGTACTACACAAAATATGTAGACATTTTAAGCTCGCTGTATCAATGTGTTAATATACCATCGCAACAAGTATTGTAGTTCTAATTAATTGTATCCGTTTAATTGTATTACGCTTAAACGTTAAAATTTATCTAATTAACTTTGAATACTGTTCGTCCTACAATCTAACTGCGATTGGAAGGAGTTCTGTTTTGTTTCAATTAATAAGAAAAATAATTGAAATCTAACATTACGTTCAAATACAATTTACCAGAGCCTGCCTTAGAGCGGTCTTAAGCGGCACATGAATTCATGCAAGTACGTGCGCCCTTAGCAAACCAGTTTCGCGCTTCGCTCGGGAAATATGTCGCCGATCGCGCGCCAACCGGCTCGTTTCCATCACAACGTTACGCCGAATTATTTATATTTTTCGCAATGACCGTGTTTGTGCGTGAAGTTGCACTTAAATGTAATATCGCGAGACAATTTGAAATGAAATATTATTGATTTTTATTTTCGTTTAGGTAGTTTTATTTATGCCATATTTCTACATAGGGTTTACGTCTTTCGTTTATGTTCGATACTAATAATCCCACCATTATATCCTCATAAATTCTAAATGTCTCGACGAAATTTAATAAAGGGCAGATAAGTATTGTAAGTTTGTGTATTGAAAGTTTTTAATGAGACAATTAGACGTGAGAAATTTGTTTATGCGTAATAATGCGTATACCTGGCAATGTTTGATACGATAACACCAAGTGGCAGACAAGTGACATACAAATCGATTAATCGCGCGAATTACAACGTATTTGATCTCTACACAGATAATCGCTTTATGACCTTTCTTTGTCCTTCAGTTCAATTTACTGTATCAACGATCATTCATCTACATACTATATATTTTTAATCGTTCTCACAATAGCCGTCAGCTCGTTTATTAATTAATTATTAAATAATAATACACTTGCGAGCTTCCTGCTTTTTCTTTATTAATCACTATCGCAAGAGGTTCTTTTAGATCACGGGCTATTTTATGTCGCACAAATTTAAATATTGTATACATATTCGACCTTGTCATTAAAATTATCCTGATATAATAAGAAGTCACCTTAGCGGATTACAAATTTTACTTTTTCAGGTGACGTCAGTTCTATTGTAGTTTTTATTCATAATAAATTGTATTATGCTACGCTCAGGGTCGGATCTAGTTCCGTAAACTTAGTAGACGCAGACATCTAATAGCAGTATTGTCATTGTCACCTAGAAATAGATTGTAAAGATCCTGCACTGCCGACGTGTTGATGGAAACGCTTGTCACGTCAAATCATGTGGAAAAAAAATCTGTAGATAGTTGTATACATACTGTTTGTGACTAATTAATTATTTACGTAACCCGTTGTTCTGTATCTAATACATAGAGATATTTGTTGTGTAGCGCAAGAAGTGTACTTTATTATTTGTCGTGTTTTTTTAGCGATATTGTTTGTCTCGCTATTGCTTTGATCTTGTGTTTTTTTTATAGTTTTATAATTACATAGCCTAGGTACACTAGCTGCGCTCGCAGTTTCGTCTTCATTTTCAGCACAATTTTTAGCACGTGCTATAATATAATTTGCAATAACAATAATAGGTATGTGTATGTGAATTCCAACTTAGTTATTTAGGTTTTTTCAATTTTCACGTTTCAATGGGTTCAGGTGTTCCGAAGATTTCTGAAGACAAACAGATAGGGAGACAGAGGGAAATCTTAAAAAGGGCTGTCTCTGTACTCGTCACGATAAATCGATACAATTTTTTTAAAATGCAATTATTTTGAAATTACAGAAAGATTAAATGAAATGAAATGTGGGGGTGTGCTACACTCCTCTGCCTACCCCTTAGGGGATTACAGGCGTGATGTTACGTACAGAAAGACAATAATAATAATAAAAAGAATAGACAATTGCTGTAATAGTTTACGAAATTAAATACATTGTTATTGAAAACAGAAACCATAGGGTTCCAGGAAATTATGGCAGCAATCTGGTACTGACTGTATCGGTGTTAAACTTCTAATGATCCTAGCATTATTGCTTCATCTGTTAGTACTTACATGATTAATAGATTGTTAGCTATTGCGACTTGAAAATCTGTTAAAACCATTAGGAAACCAAACATTACTTCACTCTTTGAACTCACATAAATGACTCACGTAACGGATATTCGGTTCGATAGAAGTAAATCGATGATAATTGTGGTTAATTAATGAGTGACGAAAATTTTATTACTCGACATGGCGGCAAACAATGATGCGCGTGAAAGGGTTAAGTGTTTTACGAAAATAAAGGCTACAGAACGGGCACAATGACTCAGATGGAATTCAGCGGTGCCCGCCATACTGAGCTTCGTCGGAATCAGAAATACAATCCTAATTATAATCGCACGCATCCGTCCAGCACCTCAATCGGTCTCGAACGCTCCAACAAATGTTCAGATATTCGGAACGTAATTTCTGCGGTTTGTACTCATAAATGAATGAGATCGTCCAACGAACGAGCCCGCCACTGAACAGATACACGGGAAAAGCGGAAAACGACACGGTGCGTTCGGTTTCCATGTTGACATTCTGTAAACATAATACCGAGCCGCGGTGGAAATAGACAAATGTCGGACTGAAACGAACAAGACTAAGCTACATCGGAAATTAATCGCTTCCACGTACGTAAAAATGTCTATATCTAAGCAATATGTAAACAAGAAACGCGCTCTGTTATTAGTTGACGCGCATCATCGAGCTGTCCAGTTCGTTATTATATTGCCTCGAATATTTCCAGTGTGCGTTGAATTTATAAATAAAGCAAGAGTATTAGCGAGTGGAGAGTGGCTCGTAATATGTATGTACATAGGAGTAACATTGCCGCATTGCGGTAAGCCGGCCATGTGTCGACACATCGCTTCTGCCCTTTACTGGCGCACCACTCAAATACCTTTTAGAATAGACACGTTATGATTATGTTTTCCGATCTCGCGATTAAGAACGTCTCCTTGTAATATTTATATATGGATTAGTGTAAGTTTTAATGTTATTTGCGACTGTTATACATATGTACCAGTGTACCTAAATCAATTGAGCATTGAAGTGTAAATAAACATTATAACATTTTTGTTAACATTAGCGGTTGATTAGTAGGAAATTGATAAGATGTCTGAGTAGCAACACTCGTAAAGGCCATTGAGGTAAGTACGTATCGTGTAATATACCTACCTGTGTCTCATTATCAGTCAAATTGTAAGGAGTCACGGTCCCTGTCGAGGGTTACTTTCCGGGTCAGGTTGTTCGCGTTCCGCACAATGATTTCGAGCGTACCGAGCCAACGTTAACCTGTATATAACAGAATGTTTTTAATAAGTCTCGTTATGTATGTGTCTCGCTCGAGACGCGACTGTATCGAGTTTGTAATACATTAGCCGGGCGTTGATTTACATGACTACGTATCGTGGGCGCGTCTATTCATAGTACTAATGTACTAAATATAGTACCGATTCCTTATTATTTCTCGCGGCTGACTCAGTTAGCGAGTGGTTTCCAATTTTAAAACAATAATAGATTTCGATATTCGTGTGCATTTTTAATATTTGCCTATACTACGAATGATCTTTTTGATCGGGCACGCTGTTATGGAAATTATTATTATTAACGAGAACTTTTTCACATTATGTTTATGAAATTGTACGGTAACATTTTTATTTGCCATCGGAGCCGGTTGCGAGTTCGGTTTCTTTGTTCAAACGAAGGTGCGTTATTGGACTATAAAAATAAAATATGAGCGAGTAGTTAAGGTGGTCGCAGAGCGTTGAGGTGTCTCGTGCGCACACATCTGCCGCGCGGCTGCGCCGGCACGCGCGCCCAGACCCACCTAGTGCACCCGTCCTCGCGGTTCCAGTTATAGGTGACAGACATTGACTCGACCGCTAGTGTTTTACAGAACAATATCGTTTTTAACTAATTAATACACATACAGAAGGCTATACAAGCAGTCTGGCTAAAACGCCCTACCTTTCGTTTTGATAGAGGAAACGAATATTTCTAGTCAGCCTAGAATATATGAACAAATTAAAAATATATATCCATAATAGAACTACGTATGTTCCTACTGCAATGGAAGTTGCGAACATTGTAAATAAATGTCAATGTGATAATGGTTTTATTACTTGAATGCTGCATAAGAAAGGTTCTAGAGTTTCTTGTAATGTCACTAAATGTTCGTGTATTTGTGTGGATATATCAAAAATAATATTTTTACGGTGATCGAGATGTGTGCATCTGCTGTGCAGCGCGTGTATACTTCGCACCCGTTTCTCGCGGCACCAGTTACAAGTTGAAACATAATTTTTATACGCTTAAAGATCTTATTAGTAAAATTTTATTGTCTCGTTAAGCATCTTATAGGACACTCTCGTAAAGGTAGACAGATGAGAAGCGATTAAAATTCTGGTTATGCGTTGGTGTACGTGTATTAATTCGTCAATAACTTGTCTGTATTTGGTAAATAATTTTTTTTTTCATAAATGAGGTTTTTTATACCAAATATAACGGTGCTGGTTGTGCCTTTGTTGTAAATATGGAAGTGTGTAATATCGATATAATACTTGTTTTCTTATATTTTTCTAGCCAACTATCATGTAAAATGGACGTTGCAGGTCATATCTCAATAAATTTTTAAATCGTTCTTCTCACTACTCTTCCCTCAATATGCCTGAAAAGTTGGAATGTTATGCCTTAGCTGATCTGTCTATCTTATCTTTTAAATGGACGAATGGTTGAAAACAGTTATTTCTCATACATACATACATACCGTCACGGCAGGTCCAGTTATTTCTCATTCAAAATAAAATAATTAACAATACGACTTTGTCCAAGGTATAGGTTTCAACGGCAACCGTTTATGACTTGCGCCGTTGACCAGCGGGTCGGGAGCGCGGCTAATTATAATCGACTAAACATCATCGAGTGCTCGTAACTTAGGGTCGCACCACGGAATGTATTTTTAAATACGCTTTTTCCTTATTCGCTTCCTAACTAGCACAGGATAGACCCGATCTCAGTAGGTACGCGGTAACTCGGGTTCAACTCCGGTTAATGAACGCTTCTTATCGCTTATTTAGTTCTTTTACAATTACAATTTGAATTAATTCGTTGCTAATTTGTCGCTTTTGTCAACTGTGTAAACGGTTTAGTGATATAGTGGACACTGTACGGGTAGCGATTTTATTTGTGACGTGCATTATACAATAATAACGGACCAACCCTATATGTTTCGCCTCGGGCAGAGTATGGGCAGTTTTTGCCCCGCATTGCGTGTTGTCACATAAACGGATGTCACAATGCGAGGCTTTTGCAAATATGAAATGTATCAAGTTTCCCGTGCACTACTTGATTTTTTTACAATTCGAATTCAATTACGTGCAAGGTCAAGCAATTTGTGGGACATGACAATTTGATCGAGTGTTGACATCGCGATAACAATCTACAGGTTAAATACGTAAATGTTAAATAAGTCGTATGTCATAATAATTAATCTACCTACTCGTGCTCTATTTATCCAACGTCTTGGGTCGTTGCCAGTCATTCTAAAAACCATACATGATCTCGTTCAAATTTGCCTTTAATAATAATTCCGTGGAACACCACTCGCATGAAATGTGAAGTCTATTCTGTGGAAATCTTGTACAATTATTGTGAGTGTTTCTGGGAGACTTGAACGTTTGAGTTTAGGTCTATTGTTTCTGTTATGCCTTACGTGAGCGTTCCGTATCGGTCATCCTATGGTTTGTGTGTTTGTATCACGTTAGCATTACATCGTGTACCAGTAGTTTTTTAAATTAGAGGCATTAGTTACATTTCATCATTTAGATTACAATCGCTGATTTAAATTATAGTAGCGATTAGGTCTAAGGAATCGGAGACAAGCCTCATTTAAACTATCTTGATTTTTGACGAACTTTTATGCGGGTTCCGTTATATGTAGTAATTCCAGCATGAAGACGCGCTCGTACATATTTCTCTGGAAACGTATCACCTTGTCGCCGGGTAGCTGGTACTTACAATTAAAAAGCGAAAAGAGCGTGAATTCCGCTGTGAATTTCGAGAAATATCGACGGGGTCGACGAACCATGTCGACGCATCGTGTCCGCGTCTCTTGCTCCGATCTTTTTTTTTGTATATTTCGTACAATGCGGGCCATTTATGACGTGATTTAGATGTCGGATTATATTTAATGCTCACTGAGATCATTTCCAAACGAGCTGCGTATTGTCAATATATCGGTTGTTATGCTGTTAAGCAGAAGTAGTCAACAGTATTACAACGAAGTAACTTTGTTTTATTGTTTTAGAACCAGAGGAATTGACAATATACGTACATATAAATGAAACGTTGAGTTTTGTAACGTAAATGAATGTATTGTGCGATCAATGTAAACATTATGGTTTTGGCTGAGCCCGAGCACCGCAGTCAGCGTCCATTGAGTAATTGAGATTAATCAATAGGACGTTACGCAAGTGCGGGCAATGTACTTGTTTCTCCTTTAATAATGCCTATTACATAGACACCCAAAATGTTTTTTTATAACATCGTCGTATGCACCATTTATGGTGTATTAAATTATTTATTTATTTTTATTTATTCACATTTACAAATTCTTACACGGAATCATTTAAAAGGGTGCAGACATAAACTTATTGAGTTTTATTGTGCACTTTGCGCCATCCACTTATACATAGAAATTGGTGGTGACAATGACAACAGTAATTTTAATGTAGGGTAAACGTAAAAAAAAGAAATAATATAAATAATCATTATTTTCGTGCAAACAGTTTTGGTACACAAAAAACATAATGCTTCTTGGTTTTTTTGTTAGCGTCTGAGATGCTTATACTTTATGTTGCACCGATTGCAACAATCCTTTGCACAGGAGGAATTAAGGTTGCGTGATATAAATAATGAATGTACCAACACAGGCATACCCTTCCCGCAATCCAATAAAACACAAGAGTTGCTTACGCGCACCCATTTCCATACGTAAGATACTCAGTTCTACTATTGGTTCGAGTTCAAAATAAATTTTTAGGAGAACTACCAAATGAGTTATCAGGACAGTAAAGCGTTTGCCGCTTGTCTTATCTTCTGCTGTTCTATAATAATGCTAGTTAACCTTCAATGTATTCGTAAATTGTATTATATTATAGCATTGAACGACTCCAAATATATCATTCTTATTATTAAAAACATTATCATTACACCGCAGTGTGCTTGACCGCTTAGTTGGAAGTTGCTGATAATATATTCCGTACCTACATGCACACTGGAGGATGTATAAAAATAATTTATAACTCCATATATGAAACGTGTGATTCCGATGCAGGTGATTATTAGTCGGTCCATTTGTCGATAAATGTTTGACTTACACTTTTCTCTAGATACAAGTGCTTACACCTTTACTCGACGCTGGCGTTCGCTTCGTATTTTAATTCAATTAACATCATACACAATATGTGCGTACTATCACCTTATATGTATGCGTAAGTATATATTTGAGTAGCATTCAGCGACGGAGGCGAACAATAAAAATATCAGCGACGTTGAAATAAATAAAAAGAGCAGCCGGGCCAGGTGCGGCGGGGGCAGGTGGAATAATTGGCAATTCTTTGTCTCGGCCGTGCACCAGCGACGAAAACCTCCAGCCACATACCTTAATTCACTGATGTCTTATTTTACAACTTTTCAAATTAATTTCGTGTTTTGGTTTGTTTGCCGACGAACATTTGTCCGGGCCGACGCATTATCGCGCGACCGCTCGCCGCTCGCACAAATATTTGTATGTATCTCGCTGCGAATCAAATCTAAATCCACCTAAATTAGCAACGTCGGTGCCAGAGTAACAATCTGTGAAAGGTACGTAATTTTATATGACATACAAGGCCTCTGTGTGTCGCCGACGAAATCGTAAAGTAAAGATAGGTGATCGTAAAGTACGGCTTGTATTCGGTTGGTGACATTGATTAGATCGAGATGGCAACTTGCGTGAGTCACGGTCAATTTTCTTGCGAAAACGAGTCGGCGGCAGGAAAGCCATGGCGCTTACGGTCTTCTCGTGAACCTACACATTAACGATGTCTATTTATAACAATCTGGAAACACTATTCTAATCATCAGGATCTTTGAAGTTTAATAGACTTTATAATGTGAATAATGCTATAGATATACATGCGTGTTTGAAACACTAAACAAAAACATACACTAACTGATGTATTACTTTTACACTGTCATTGAGATATATTTTACATGTTCGACGTCGAGGTTTTTAAATACTATCGCAACGATAAAAATCTAACAAGGATAAACAATTAAACAAGGTAGTGTCGTAATTGGTTATTGAAGGTAATCTTTGAAGTAAGTGTTTTTGTGCATCGTACTAAATTCAAAATAATCATCTTCTTGTTAATACGCTAAGAAAGTAGCTACCTTGCCAGAGCTTGATTTGGTCTCGTTTAGCGAAAATGTCCCCGCTTTCTCCTTCTCCATACAGTCAAATGTCTAATGCGAACGAAGCGACAGAATAGAGATTATGAATTTACTCGAAGTAATAATAATACGAAATTGTGTTAATTATAATTTAATTTTATTAAATTTTCGATATGGAGCATTTGAATGTCATTGCTTTATATGCGTCACCTACTCCATGACTCCCTTAGGAATACTTACATAAATATGTAGGTACTCAATAATCGCATGTTACTCATTGAATCATTCGACCGCAGTGGAACAGATAGAAATAATATTTACGAATCGGTATCGGTTGTTTTGGATGATTTCGAATTGTACACATTTTATGAACTTATAGTATTCATACTCTAACAAATTATGCGGTATGCACGTAAGTACATACACATATTTGTAAAGCAGTAGTTAGAAAGGCATCCCGCCGTTATCTTATCGTACTGTGTGATAATTTCAACGCGAGATACTAGGATGATAATTTATTCAATTTATTGAATATATCTGTATAAAGATTAATCGTGCAAGTGCCTTTAGGAGCACAATGAAATTAACAAAGATTCCTTTAGATTTCTTTCGACAGATTGAGGCAGAAAGCATTAGTAAACGTACGTTTTTAAATCTGTCCTACACTTGTGATGTGTGTTCAGTAAACAGTGAATTTATGAAGAGTCCATTGATTTTGTAACGCTAGTAACATACGCATTTTTAAATACATTCTAACAACGAAACGTGTGAATAGTAGCCACGCAAACAAGTTAATAGATGTTACGCGGATGTTCACTTTATTTCCGTTGTCAGCACTCTATTTCTAGAGCAGAATAGCGGAAAATTGAAATGTCTATTTATTGAAAGTTACACAATATGGTATAACATATTCACATTTAGAATATGTATTGCCTCTGGTATCGTTAACGATGAACGACATACATAGGTATTGCACGACATTAGGCTTAGTTTCCACATTATCATAAACGAGCCGAATCTATTCAGCGGCGGCAATTAACGCACGTGCGTATTAACCCTGCTATCGCATATGTCGTATGAACAATGAGGATCATAATATAACCATTGTATCAGTACATCGCTAGTGTCAACGTGAGTGAAATTCCGGAAGACAGGAATGTGGGTGAGGTAACCCCATTCGGCGGTGCACATGCGCGGTGCTCGCGATTTCTGCTGCAACCCGTCTAAATTGAAACGCTTGTCCGTCACCACCGTGGCCGTTTAGCAGGTTTTTATTCACAACTTGGCCGCATGTACTCACCGTGAGTAGATACGTACGTAGCAACTCGGTCACTTAGCTAGTACGCATATTATCTCCATTTGCATAGTGCGGACGAGTAGCGGTGTTTATTTCTATGTACAACGTAGTTGCGCTCGAAATATGTTAAAGTGCAACCCATAGTTTATATGTTTAATATGTAAAATTTCAAACGTTAAACTTAACATTTAACCGTAACATTGAAAAAGGTAAAAGTATATTCGGTAGATCATTTGTTTTGTTCAAAAACAATTAAAGACAAAACAATTTGGACATACTCTTATATCGTCTACATATTACATATATATTTTACTTCATGGATAATGCATTAGCTTGCAGCACAGACTACCGGGTGTCGATTCGGCAGCAGCAGTGTTATACTTAGATCATCTGCTAAGCAGCCGATTTATAGGGTCCAGGTCTAAAGTCTTGGTAGGTAAATAGACTAGACATGAGGTGTTTCAACTACCTTGTTAATAATATTGACATATTATCTATGAATAATTTCAGCTAATACTGCAGTAGTTTCACTGCATTGACCATAGAATAATAGAAGAGCAGCTTTAGCCGAGTGCTATGAAATGTAGCCTTCTACTCCATGGGGGTCTGGATTCAAATCCTGCCACGCACCTCTGACTTGTTCCGTGCGTTTTATAACTTAAAATTTAAATTGCTATAATGGTGAAGGAAAACATCGTCAGGAAACCCGCACGTGTTAGAGATGTTATAACGTATATCATATTTTCCGAGGTGGGTTAAGTTTACCGATACGCTTTTCACCAGTGTGAGAGACCCGGTCCAGCAGTGGACCAATAAAAAGGTCGAATGAAGACCATAGAACTGAAAGAAATAATCATACGCATGTAGCAGGGAGATTTTTTTTCACCGGCTTTTTTCTCCCGGTCTACTATAGCCTGAGGGGCAAACAAAGCCGAAATAAAAAATAAATAGTTAAAATAATTAATATGACTAAAACATGACCTTCATTAAGTGTATGTATGTACCTTATGCTGAATAAAACAATTTGAATTTGAATTTTAGTGTTGTAACATAAAACGTATCTTGTGTGACACGTTAACACTTTCTTAACACGTAGGAAATCTTACCTCGCTTCTTACATAGTTCAGATAAGAAAATATAAACTGTTGTTGAGTGATACGCGCTCGTTCTGCCGACTTGTAGATAGGCACAAATTAATTACACTCGGCTAAGGACCGTTATCACGGGACAAGTTAAACTTGATACAGCGTGATAAGTACGTACTTACATTAACATACTTATTAATGCGTTTGTATGTATGTTAAATTCATTATCAGCAGTTGTACGTCAAGGTGTTAAAGGCTACTACTGAATGCACGTTTAATTTTTGCACGTGGATACCTTTAGGCATTTACCTCTTTCGGTGTTACTTTAGGATATAATCATGGAGCCTGTGAAGACTGCGTTTTATTACTTGGTCAGTTCAATGTATCGCAGCGTGGTTTGAGATGAGACTCA
This sequence comes from Agara michaeli, assembly GCA_018245675.1. NCBI lineage: Eukaryota > Metazoa > Arthropoda > Insecta > Lepidoptera > Hesperiidae > Agara > Agara michaeli. The sequence continues at coordinate 938 of DWDX01003080.1, read as the reverse complement.
TGGGCGCCAGTGTCACGACAACATAGGCTATCATATCGACTAATAATAGTGCTGATGTTTATTTAGCAACAAAGTAACATCACAGAATATTTGTTCTACAAAATACGTGCATATATATACGAATACAAGTTGTATTGAAGAAATGGGTCAACGGTTAACCAAATCAAGGAATACCTAAGGCGTATAAATTCATAATAAATCGCGCTTAGGTAGGTGCTATTCGTTGCCGAAAACACGGCGACGTTAAGAAGACCGAAACAAAGACGCATCGCCAGTGGCACAGTGGAGCGGATGTATCGTATCTTCATCAACATTATCATATTCCTGGTGGTATCTGGGTAATTACCTTTTCTATGTTTATAATGGAACACCGGGGAATGATATCGCATAATCCGCAAGTTATCTCAGCTGTACGTCATTACATTCTACGTCTTGTTACTGGACTAACGTGTGTACCTACTGATACCAAACAAAATAAATCGTTATACTTACACACGCACATTAATGTCGCCCGCTAGTTCTTAGCTGTCCTTTTAACATAACTTCAAGTAACGCAACAAAATTGAAATATGTTTGTCATAATTTTGATTGCGAGAGCCAATTGTAGCATTGATATTGATATTGATATGTTCTCTCCCAGCTGACAACTTCGAAGCCTGCGCGAGAATCCTTTACATTGTTTTTCATACAAAACGCGCTGTAAAGCCTCACGTTATACAGCAGATTAAATCGAGTTCGCATGTAACGATTGTAACTGCGACAATGATTTACCTGTTATTACTCACGTGTCTCTGCACACTTAACAATACGATAAAAAGAGGAAACTGATAAGTATAGTATTTTACTACAATTTAAATAGTGTATATACGTAACATCACGCCTGTAATCCCCTAAGGGGTAGGCAGAGGAGTGTAGTACACCCCCACATTTCACCAGTT
>DWDX01003079.1:0-13827 GCA_018245675.1 Agara michaeli | reverse complement strand
GTAGCACGGAGCAGTCGGCACCGAACATCTAACCAGACATGGTGTTACGGGAATTTGACATATTAAGATTAAGTTATTATACCATTATTTTAAATGAACCATGGCAACGTGTGGTCCGGTCTGCTATAATTTATATGGCAGAACAACGTTTGCCAAATCAGCTAGTTTTATTATAAAATAATTTAATTATTAAAAAACACATTTCTTTCTTTTTTAGACAAAATTTTCAGTTCCATTGGCGAGGGCTTTATAGGGGCAAGCAATGGGCTTCTTAGAAATACACCCTATGATCAGCCCGATATTAGATACATTTTACCGGATCCTAACTTCATGATACCAGGCTATCCCAATGGACCTTACAATGGACCCTACAATGGACCTTACAATGGACCCTACAATGGACCTTACCATGGATTTCCTATACCCAATATGGGAAATGGTTACAATGGACCCGTAAACGGAAATGGCTACAATGGACCTGGAAACGGCCATGGTTACAATGTACCCGGAAACGGCAATGGCTACAATGGACCCGGCAACAACAATGGCTACAATGGACCCGGAAATAGCAATGGCTACAATGGACAAGGCATCCCAATCAGCACAGAAACCAGCGTCTGCGGGTATAACTGTTCACATCCATTACCTATTAACATAAATGTGCTTAGACGATCTCTCGCATGGACATCTGAACACAAAATAAACAGAACCTCTACAACAGTAATCAGAGATATACAATATATATGTATGTGTACGTGTGTCTGTGTGTGTATAATATTTGTCATCGATGGGCTTCAAACACACCAACCGGCTTTGTCAGGCTTTGACGTAGGCAGGTTGTGATCCTGTGGTTAGTGGTAACCACTGGGCCAACAAGCCGACGGCCTTTCAGGAACTGCAAATTTAAAAATACGTATATGTTTGTAATAATTAATTCAATGATTCACGATTAATCTTAACTGATATGATCTTATATTTATTACAGGACATTCGACTACCGCACATATTGCTGAACGTTGGAGTCGAGCTTATTTTTCTTGTGATGGAAGTTGTATCACTTACAATTGTAATCAATTTATACACATATTAATAAACCGATGTTGATGATGTTGATCGTTGATTTCAAAATTCAACCAAACCATAAATGTGAAGGATCAAATTCATTACGAAAGGTTTCCAAGTATTCAAATAACGACTTCGCAAATAAAAGTATTGAGATCTAACCGGATACCAAGTTCTTTCGAATTTCCTCAAAGCTTAGACTAAGCCATAGGTAACAGTAGTTAATACTTTTCTTTATTTGTACAAATTCCTGCAATGTCATTCATTGTGCTGTCTTGAAATACTAGTTCAGAAAGGCTATCGGTCTCTGCGTCAGCGTTATAAATATAATAATTATACATATCTTCATATTATACGCTCCATCGTTGTAACACAACTTGTGATTGAAATAAACAATGGATATAAGGAAAGGAGAGGCAACTCTGTTGAATAGCATAAAAATATCTATCAGCTGTCCGATCACCATAACATTACTAAAGCTACCGTAATTTTATTGTTGATTTAAGTATTGCGTGTTAGTTTTTTATTTAATAGATACATGTTGAGTAGTTTGTGTACGAACATTTCAGACGATGATATTTTTTTTGTTTTATAATTTTTAAAATGCGTTTTTAAATTTTTGAACTTACTTTTTATTACTCTTCTTAGCCTTATCATTAATTTGTTGCAGCTAATAGGTACATACAGTAAACACGTAAAAACAAAGTGACAATCGAAACTCAGCCATATCAGCAAAATTGACATTTCTGTCATTCCTGGCGACTAATTGATCAAATTCCACCGTTCCATCGATTACACATTCCCCGAAGAGTTGACATACGTGCCAGCGATCTCAACAGACACAATGAAAAATATTATTTACAAAGACTAATAAATCTTAGGGTTGGAGCTATGAATTAAATTAGACGTGTTAATGTCAGTAACACAAACAATAGCCTACGTAGGAGTATTGAATATAGCGAATTCTATAATAAACCAAATGTCGGTACAGGAAAACTTCCATAAGTTTTTTTTTAATATTTCAATAAGTATAAGACAGGAAACTGCTCAAGAAACATAAGACAACGGTATTATGTTATGTTTTTGTAGATGGGGTATTCAATCAGTATATCCTAGTTGGGTGCGAGCCAGCGTCGCTGCATATTAATGTAACTGTGCGCCTCAGCTCGTGCTGCAGTGACCTGCCAAACTGCAGTCCTAAGCGCTGATCAAACGAGTTTAATGACTCCGCAAATAAGCTAATGGCTCGTGATATCTGGCTTCATGTTCCAAGTAATGCTTATATCGCCACAGTGCCTCTAGTATATGTTTTTAATAACGACATTTGGAAACGATGATTGACCCTAACTTAAAACAAATTCCGAAACAAGCAGTATCGCACGCAGTCAAATAATAAGCGGCAAATAAAGTTATAAATTAATATTTATGTTATAATATAGGACTAATGTCCTACAGTTCTGGGAGGTAAAATTTGTTCATAGGAAATTGCTTCCTTTTTTTGAATCGTTTTTCAGATTTCAAAAATCTTAATTAGTTTTTGAGAAATTATTAAAAGACAAACCCATTTCTTTTTTCTTACTAAATTGTTTATAACTTTTAGATTTTTTTTTCGAAAGTGGTCCATTTTTAAAAACTTTCTAGACACTATTCCGAAACAAATGACACCTCAACCATATTTTTCCGAGGCTGCTGAAAAAAGTTCCTAAAAAGCACTTCTTGCCTAAACTATGTCTGATCGTATATGTATTATTGTTTTATTTATGACGTTGCTATAATAAAGAAAATATGTTTCAGTGTCATTTTTTTTGCCATTATTTATCTATACAAATAAATAAAATTGGAATGTCTGTTTGTACTATTAAAATAACCACTTTTAACTAAATGCATATTTATGTGTACACGGTACAATAACATTTTTTACAATTTTTAGACTCTCTGTCTGTCTGTTTGTTTCGGCTTATCTCTGAAACGGCTAGACCGGTTTTGACGGAACTTTCGCTGGCAGATAGCTGATGTAATAAGGAATAACATAGACTACTTTCATTTTAGAATAAATAAAATAACTTTTTTGTTACATTCAAACACGGACGAAGTCGCGGGCACAGCTAGTAAATAATGAAATTAGTTAGTATCTAAATAGATCCCAATAAACGTATCTCGCACAGTGATATCAAACTATTTATTTCTAAAAACACCAATTCATCACGACACTTCAGATAACTATAAACGAAATCGAACCCATAATCTGTTGTTTATACGCTGAACAGAGATCAATTTCATTTGATCGATGGGCCGAGTTGATACCTACGCTGCCGCCGCGGTGACCCGGGGGAGCGCGGGAAATGGAACTGTACTCGACAGTAATGAAAGTATCTACGCAACTGACGAACTTGCCTTCCCGGGATGGATTCCATTATTGGATTGCTATGTGTCACCTATTTTTAGCCTAAACGATTCAACTGCAATGATCAGTTTTACATTCTCAAATTTCAATGTCCATTGATAGGCAAACCCGAATAATAAAAGTGCAAGACTAATGTTGTATTTGCAACTCTCATACCTCGCAGCATATTAGAATGGATTGCTTTCTCCATATTATAAAAATCTTAATATACATAAGAGAGTAAAGGAATGAATTAAAGTCACATCACGGTTAATACCTTCAAGATATTCAGTTGATAGCTAAAAAAGTTGATTTACATACATAAATAAGTGATGAATGAAGTCCTTCAGTTCCCTTTCAAGTTAGTCGCGAAGATGGAAATCCCGTCAAGAACAAAGGAACATTTCAACTTTTAAAAGCTACGCCGACGCGTGCCAGCAATTATAATATCAAAAGAATTGACTGTCGTTTCACTGGGTCACTTTTTGTCATAAATTTATTCATAAACCTCCTTATCCCATAATAGAAACAAATATAAAAATGTGGCGTTAACCTTATCTTTTTTAACACATAAACTTTGTCTCAGTAAAATAGATAAAAAATTACAAACGGATCTAAGTTCAAGACAAGAACAAGAACTTAGACCCGTTTGTAATGTTTTATTTATTTGAACGAAAAACTCCCCAAATTAATATCAACGAATTGTTTAATGTTGTTCACAAAAACTTTCATAATAAACATACCTATACCACTACTGTCCCTGTACCATTTACACTCGCATTATAAAGATTCGTTATTGTACTGAATAAATTCTCCTGAGTGACATTTATTTTTCCGATATTTTCAAACAGCCTAAATGCTCTTTCTTAATTCTTATCAGGTTGAGGCGGAAGAAATACAGCTAGGTATACCTACTTCAATCAAATCGTTAAGATAATAAAAGCAGGCTATGTCAAGAAAGTATGTAATAGATGTGCCTGAATCAGAACGTCAATAAAAGCAGAAGAGTCCAGGTCCGTAAACCTCAAAATATTAATTATTACGTTAATTTACCGTAAATATTTTATTATAAAAAAATTACGTATAGGGTTTTCCTCTTAAGCTTGTATCACTCAGGAGTTCACGGCAGGTTATCTTGTGGGCTATTTATAAATATACAATTTTAACTTACGCTCAAAAATACCCAACAATTATTTTATACTGTTTTTTTACGTGTAATATTTGTTCTGTGCTCTATATTTTATATGTATATTGTATGTAATTCCCTACTTTAGGTCCTTGAAACTCAAGAAAAAGCCGTTCTAGCTGACGTGGTAGCTAATAATGTACTGTAACGCGGCTACACTGACTGCTCTTTGGCAACTTTACCGTACACAGAATAGAAAGTCCGAATGCAAGAAATATACGGCGGTCAATTCAAGTCCTTAATATGACAAAAAAAAGCACTGAGCTTCTGAGTGTACCGCACGGAACCGTTTAAAGTGCATATTTTCACTTGAACTTCTAGTCAACGCTGAAGTTCGGCAAGCTAAAACTCAGAGCAGAGATTATTTTATTCGCATTCATTCATAATGACAAAAACTGAAACAATTAAATATAAACGCGTACATATAATGTTCCACTTATGTTTTTACGTTTCCGTTAACATTAAAAGTATCAACTGTATTAGGATACTACGAGTATTAAACTAAACCAAAGACACATTATATTCGCTAATTAAAAAAACTGGAGTTCCAACGATCGAACCCCGGTGCAGATTGTGGCACCTGAGACATTGAATTTTTAAATGACGAACTTTTGCTATCACATTAATCAGTGTGCTCTCGTACATGTATTTTCGTTCCACGCGTATTTAACTTATCTCATTGTGTAGGAGTATAAAATGTGCGCTTCCATATCTATCCATTTGTGTCCGGGCAAGCTATATCTCCGCTCAGAGCAGTGACGAATTTTGATTGCGTCGTACATTATTTTTAAAATAGGTGATTGCCAAATCCTTGCTATCCAATTTATGTCGTTATTTCATAAACCGAAGAACCAAAATTATGATTTGTGATGAATAGTGACTGTGTGCGATAATATTGAACTAGTGCATTTATTTCACATGAATGTAAAGTACCTATGTCAATAATAATAAACTTTTTTCGAAATATCTACATATTATCGAAACTAACAATAGATTTTTATCAAAATAAAATCAGTGTGTGATTTTCAATAATGGAAAGAAAGTTATTGGTTATCTATCTTTCAGAGTCTATTTACATTTTTGAGAACAATGAAAATACATATTTTAGTATTCCAAATGCTCGTGGCTTTCTACATGACACAAGCGGCAGAGACCCGTTCCGCACTTACTGTCGGAGAAAAACCTGAATCAATGCTTTTGACTAAGCTTATACGCCAAAAAAAAGCAGCACCTATACTAGGTAAGACTGAAAACCAATATGTGAAACTGATAGAGATAATTACAAATCGATACAATTAGCATTTTTAATTCTTATATAATAAGCATAATTCTGTAATGTAACATGATTCATTAGGGTTTTTGTCGCAGCCAACGTACATTTCTACTTTAGGTAATAAAATTATTGCACAACCATTTATAATTTTTAGTAAGTATCAATTTCATATTCGTTTATTCAAGTAAGTAAAGCATTTTTATTTTTCTAAATTCAAAGGAAATTTCTACATTTTTAGGTAATATTTTTAACGCCTTAGGAGAGAGTTTTAAGGGCGTAAGCAAAGGTCTTTTCGGAAGTAAACCCTATAAGCAGCGATACATTTTGCCTGTCAATGGCAACTACATGATACCAAGATATCCCAGCGGACCCTACTATAACAATGGCTTTTACAGACCCGACTTGACAAGTGGTTACAATGGCTATCGCTATTATGGACCCCAAAACAGCAATGGTTACTTTGGACTTGGAAATGGCAATGGCTCCTATGGGCCCGGAAACGGCAATGGCTACAATGGACCCGGAAACGGCAATGGTTCCTATGGGCCCGGAAACGGCAATGGCTACAATGGGCCCGGAAACGGCAATGGTTCCTATGGGCCCGGAAACGGCAATGGCTACAATGGGTCCGGCAACGGCAATGGCAACAATGGACCCGGAAACATCGATCCTGCCAAGGGTCATCAAGGCCCCAACTCCAAAGGCATCGCATGCAGGTATAACTCTTCACATTTCATATACTTGCATAATAATAACGTCCCCGTGGATGTTTAGATTAATCGCTTAATCTCACAAATGGCCTTGCCATATGTGTGAATCTGGCATTATTATATATGTGAGCATCTACCCCACCACCTCTGGCTCATTCTAGCTCCGTCAGGTTCATCAACCACCGACCGAACAAACAACACACCTTAACAAGAGTCTTAGACATAAACTTTTAGATAAAATCTGCTACCTTTATAATTTGTTCAATCCCAGAAATTAATTGCTAGTCACAATTTCTGGACTTGCAGATATATTAAAATGCAAATTATAATAGCACATAATGTTACATAAAATGCAACTTCATAAATATATGTAACAACTAGATCAACGGTTACTCATGGTAACTGATATTAACTTACGTTTATTACAGGATATTCTACGACGGCATAGTTTGCTGAAGCAATGTTCACCAACCAGCCATCGATGATTAAACTTAACTTCAATAAGGGTATACTCTTCTGGTGATGCAAATTGTGTCACTTATGTATCGTACATTTGTAATCAATACATACTCTATAAATAAAAGTGAAATTTCTGTCTATGGTTTTTAAATAACAACGTGGTCTTAAGTACATAATAACATGGTTATTTATTAATAATAATAATAATATAAAAAACTTTATTGCCTTTTACATGTGTTTTACAGATAATAAAAGAGACAAAAAGGCAAAAAGGGGTGGCTCGGCTTTAGCTTTAGCTTATTAGTTACCATAACTCAGGCGATCCGGTTTAAATATTTTTTATGCCCAGAGTAATCTTCTAACCAGCTCTACCAATTTTGACTAGGACTTGCGTTGGTATTTAAAGATGTTTATAGGGCTACGCATATTGTCTAACATTTTAGTATAGAAATGTTATCGGTTTTTGCGTTAGCATTGTGCACATAATTATGTATCCTCAAAATATTCGCTTCAACGATATATCACATCTGGTGATTGACATAAATAATGGATATAAAAAAATGACTAGCAATTCCCCGTTAGACAGCTTGTTAAACTATAGTATTTATCGTTCTCAACCTTAGAAAAGTCCCATTTGCTAATAGTGAAACGATAAATGTGTTGTTAACAATGAATAAATGTAATATTTTTTACTATGAATACAGTTATGAATACAATAACGGCTTAATTTCGATGTTCCCATTACCGCCACCGTATATTTCCCGGCTATGAAGTATGTATGGAGAAACGGGCGCACTTAGAATTGACGCGATAAGGCGAATTTTCTTGTAAGAACTTGCTAAATACAGTCTTCTTTTATGAATTGTTCCAGGCTTATTCCTATTTTTTGCTTAAATATGTAAAAGTATTAAACATATATTGCTTTAAAATTTTGTACGCTTTAAAAACGTACAAATTATTAATTAGACTATATCAGAATCATAGAATTTTAATTATACATATTTCTAACCCTCAGTCATACAGGCCTCTTTCACTTATATGATGATACAACAAAAGTAAAATACAATTTTCATTTTCGTTAACTGGTGGTAATGCAGAACCATTTTTACTGATATAAACTGAATATCTATATCTAGAATGCATATTAAAAACTCCTACCTGTCGTAGTCACCATATGCAGCGAATAGCTCCATAATCCGATTATATTCAGAGAATCCCGCGTCCCGCTCCAAGTCGTAATATCAAAGTCTATACAGAGACATGATACATAAAGTCAACTCAACAACATGATACATAACAATCAACTATGACAACATAATAAATGCCTGACAATTATTTTTAGACATTTTGCTACGCATCGTATTGAAAGCATCAAACCCATAACCAAATACATAAATATGTGCCCGGAAATCACGATTAGACATTTAAAGCAATGTACATTTCGTGCTTATTAATTTGTTTAAAGTTTCATAACAATAACACCGCGAAATCCCTTTTAAGACAATGAAATTCTTAATGGGACGTCAAGAATAACTCATTCAAGCGTTGGAAAGAACGCCGAGCGAAACGATTTTAATTTCATTCTTCTTAATTACTCTTTTTGTACCCGGCGCGGCTTAAGCGGGTACGGTTTATGAATAACTTCTCCCGAGCAAACCACTCACATTTCTAAGCAAGATACATCGTGAACGATTAGCCACGTAAAGCTCTAATTCGGCTTAAACTTTCGAATCACTTACGTCATTGGTTAATGTTAATAAGATTTTTCAGGCTTCAAAGAACAAGTTACGCTGTCAATTCCAATTAATAGACAACAGTTATTGAACCTTGTCAACAACTCCAAGGGGTAGTAGGTTTCGTAGCGTATAAGTGCTAATAAAAATTAGTTGGAGTGTTCATTAATAACAAGACTACCGGAATAGGACTTTTAGTAGATGAACATATATGCTCGGAACGCCAGTGACATATTGGCCTTAAATAATCACAGTCAAACAATCGTATAACTATTACATTTAACTTACTCACTGAAATAAAAATGCGCGCTACTATATGTATAGGTTAATTAGTATATCAGAGTCCGTATAAGTATCAAAGTCCGTAAAAGTATTAGTCGAAGTTATATAAGTGTTGTTAGGATTAGTACTAAGTAATCGGATGTACTAAGTAAGACGACGGTGATAGACCCATTTCTACTCCTCAAACCTAAGACCACCGCCTTTAATATACACATGCAACCGGCAAACATACCCTTCAAATTGTAACACAAATTGTTTAAAAATGATTGCTTAGCGGTCGAAGTAGTTCTAGTAGTAATACTGCTCGAAGACATCAATAATGATGTGCATAATGATTTGCAGCACTAAAGACCAGGTCAGAAACAGGAATTGTTAAATAACAAAACAGATCAAAAAAGCAAAAATCTTTTCCATACATTTTCAATTTATCGTTTCAATCTTATGTAGAATAGCATTTGAACAAAAAAGCTAAGCACGTTTTCAATTAATTTACGTAAAAGAAAACCTATTTCATGCAAAGAGTTTCAGTAAGTAATAAATATGCTAAGAAAACGCGAAGTTCAATACATGCGAATATCGACAACCGATTATTGAAATTTTAAACCACCATAAAATCTCCTCATAACCTATTCAAGCTAGATTGCCTTTTATTTATTCACAAAACAGCCATATTATACACGTACAAGTACAACACGTACAAGTCTTTCTATTTCAGCCGTAGCAATTTTGTTTGGCATTTGGGCTCCTTTGTAGGCACGTTATTGATTTAGAATTGAACTTGTTGGTTTAGGGAGTAAAATTGTGCATAACGTTCTTACATATATACAAATATATTTATTCACTATATATTACATTTAATTAGGGCGTAGGGCTCTATTTTTCTTTTTTATAATTCGAATTTGTATGTATATAGGTACATTGTACAATTGTGGAATACCTAAATGAATACTGCGTTGTAACTTTATTGTACTTTGTTAATGTAGTCTCTAACTAAACTCCTGCTGCATTTGATTTACAATATTACTCTTAAAAGTGACTTAACGTAAATATAATGACATAAGCTAAATCTCTGCAGAATCATAAATATATGACCCTTATTATGGGATATGTAGTAGGTAAATATAGGATTGTCGAGGAGGTGATCAATCATTCTAATGCATTAGTGAAAAGATATTTTATCGTACAACAAAAGATCACGCCGAACAAACAAAAGAGGTCGTGTATTCATTTTACAAACAGGCAAGCCTCGAATTGACTTGCTGGCTTTGTAAATATCAAATAAGAAGTTTAGACAGTATGCAGATATTTGTTTTTATTAGAGCAGAGATGGTACAGTGGCAATAGAGTGAAACGGATTCTTCTCTTCAGCAAGTAACTTGTAATTCGTCTATACTACTGTTATAAAGAGGTAATGTTTGTGAGTGAGTATATAGAAGGTAATCTTGGAAATCACACACCCGACTTTAAAAATTCTTTTACCACAAAATAAAACAGTAGCACTTTTCTTTATATCGTATCGGAGTTAAAATTATTTACAAAGATCATTATAACAGCTATGACAGAAACGTTCATTTATTTCAGTAACCAGATATTTGAGTAAAACTTTACCGGAGCATAGGACCAATATTGATATTGTAATAGCTATGGGTTTCAAGGCTATCAAGTAACATACGCGTAGACATAGTGAGTGAGATGAAAGCTGGAGTGGTGCAATAAGGGGCTGCACAGTGTGTAATCGGATTACGGATATATGTTAGACGGTAACACGAACCAGTTCCCCTGCCTTATGAATATATGTACATATATTTATGCTATAGGCGGATTGCCTTCTAATGTATGGTTTTGATTTCACGCCTTCCCTGATTTCCAAAAATATTATAATAATGGAAATCAAAAGACGCGATTTGCGACATATTGATTGTATACCATCTAGAATAAGATGTCTTCTTGAGCACAAAGAACGGACCGCGTCTAAACTTCTACTTTGCTCATAGGTTGAGGAAGTGACATATGAAAGCGCTTAGAGAATTCACATCGCCTCCAATGTAATAAGGTCAGAGACGCTTGTAGAAAAGAACACTCCATTAATTTAGAAAGGAATGCAGATTATTTTTGCGAAGATTGAAATTAACCTTTAGACGTTGGAATCACATTAGAATATTTAAACTAAATTACACGTGTAGACTAATATTTGAAGCTTAAAAAAATGGTGTAAGCATATTAAAGTATAAGCTAACATCAGTGATCGCTCAGCGTACCTGTTATCAAAAATTTCCATTTAACGAAAATAATTTAAATTGACTTAAATTCTATCGAAACAATCTTAAAAACAATATTCCATTTTAAGTTTATATTCCAAATTCTCAGATTATACTCAACTACGGCTATTTTTTTGTCTACGTCAAATATTTACTTGTTTCATGATAACGTATATAGTCATATTTCTTCTAAGCAAATACATAAAACTTTTATTGTTTACGTCTCCGTGTTTTTTGTCCCTTATTTCTGGTTTAACGGAAAATTACCTACACATATACTATGAAACGTTTTTATAAAGATTATAAAGCAGTCAGTTAAAGAAAAGGAAACGAAAATAACATCATAATAATGAACGCGATTGAACGAAAAAGGGGAGAACAGGTTAAACGATTTGGACAAAGGAAAACAGTGGAGCTGCAAAGTGAATGAACATCGATTTATTTGATAAGTTTGTTATAGAAAATCTACCCAACACAACAGCTTACTGCGCGTTAGTAAAATATATCTTGTAAGTTGTCATCTATTCTCACATGCTAACTACCGTGAAATAGTTTAACATTTTTACCTACTAAAAAGAATATGAAGTTCATTGCATAATATACAGGCTAAAACATTATAGCTTAAGGTTCTTGTTTAATTTCTATCAGATCAAATTTGACGGCAATTTTTTGAACAATCGACGGTATCAACATTTTTCAGCATACCTATTTTCAATCAACAAGGGATCTAAATATAATCTTTCATAAGTAGGTATACTTAACGTTAAATATTGTTTTAGTCCACTTAATCAATAACTGGAGATAAGGTTCAATCTTCTTTCCACAGCGATTAATCTTCGTCACCGTTGTTTTCGTTAGTAGAGCTGTAATGTAATTTTAGTTTTACGTTTCATAGAAAGTTTATTTAAATAATGTATTTACAAACTTCATTTATCAAGTTACCATAGAGTTTTCTCTCTAAAAATGTTACATAAACAAGTTGTTGGAGTGTAAGCTAAACATTTCTTGGGAGACTGATAATCTCATACTGATGATGTCCGAAAAATGATTAATCATAATGAAAAGAATCATCACCATTAAATATTTCTTTAATATTTGTGTGCTCTCGATATGGATTATGGCGCTCCTGCTTGTCATTGTGATAGGTCAATAAACGAAGTTTTGTTGAATTGCTATGAGACAAGAACACGTCTCAGCCTTTAGGCTTCTAATGTGAATCATTCATTAATTTCGTATATTGTTACACTTTCATCGTATGGCTAGGCAACTCGTGATTATAGAAATGATATATCTATTATAAATATAAGTACACCTATTAAGTAAATCAAAAATGAAGTACCTATTCATAGTTAATACTAACATCGTTATAACATATCGCTCCCAGACACCCAGTATTCGTATAATGTATTCGGATCGCATTATGTAAGTTCTGGCTGTCGAAGATCAATTAGTGTGTAACTTCAAAGTTGCTCTGTGTGTTAAAATAATTGATGTACATACTCGTACATCGTTGTGATAAGCTATGTATGGATTTCTTTACATCTCTTTGTCTCGTATTTCGGTCTAATCGATTTACAATAAAGTTTAATCAACGTAGATCGTTGTCTTATTTCCGCGATGTGTACGCGACCGACGCCTGCTCATTTCACTTTATGTTCGCTACCAAAGCTCGGAAGCCGCCCATAAAACGATCTTTCTAAAGCTAAGGAACAATTGGGTAATATCAAACGTTGTTTGTTTACGCGTTCATTGCGGGTGAATTTTTACGAGCGTAATAAAATCACGCCATTGCCAAGACGACCAGCTCTAAAGGTTTCCCGTGATATCTACAAGAATTGATGCAAACCTATAACTCTATTAAAATATAATACTATATAGACAACTATCCTAACTAATATTATAAACGCGAATGTGAGTGTTTGTAATGCTTTCACGCCTTAACTACTTAACCGATCTACATGAAATATTATACTCACATTATGAGAGGACACAGAGTACCTTATCCAGAAAAAATACTGTTCCCAAGGGATACATTCGTTTTATACAGTGCTTGGGCATAACAATTCAGTCTCCCTACATAAATGAAAGAGTTTTGTAGACATAAATGAGCACGTCTTATTTGCTCATAATATCATACGTAAATTGTTCTATATTACCGGCGCTCTGTTCACAATTCAGTGTAAGCTTGTCTTAAAAGTCCTATTAGATTTAGGACGTGTCTAATATTACAGAACTATGGTGATCTGATATGTACGTGTGTGTGATATGTAACAGTAGCTGCTGCAACCTTAAAAGTCGCTGCAAAAATTTTGTTTCTCACTACTTCACCAGTTTGTCACATCTCATATGGTAGATAGTCTGATCAAAATACTAACATTATTAATCATTAAAACAACAAATAACTGAAAATAAATGTTTCCATTAAAAGCTTGAACACCAATCAAAGACTCATTAGCAAGAAGTGTATACAAAACTTTGCTC
>DWDX01003078.1:0-13827 GCA_018245675.1 Agara michaeli | reverse complement strand
CACGTCAGCAACTTACGCTGATCATGTTTCACCTCATTATTATAAAATTATAGTTAGTTCTTACCCGGTCGTTAAGAGAACCGCGCGTAGCAACTAAGTTTATTAATTATTAAGTTTTTTATTAACCCTTTACCAGGCCTCGTACAAATACTGCAGTAATAGTGATCTTTTTGTAGATTTATATGAGTAGTAACCTGTAGTATGCGATTTTATCGATTATATTTAGAAATTTAGCTGAACATTGAAAAAAACGCATGTGGGAATACATAATCCCATTGCCTGTCTAGACGTAACTTTTATATTTATATATATAAACAAGTATGTTTGTCATTTTCATGTTCTTATATAAAGTCGTTTACAATGCGGTCTAATAAATAAAAAAATAAACAATATGCTGTGGATTTTCCCATTCCAAATTATCGCCTAAAATGTTGAACATCATGTTTTAGAACTTAGGAAAGAAAAATACAATGTACAAATAAAATATGACATCTAGACACTTATTCTTTATTTCAGTAATAAAAAAATATTGAGAATTGACAAAAAAGGTTTTATTCATCTGCTACATTTTGACTTTGGTGGTACAGTTTCATGCAGGGGGTAACACACAATGTTACTTTACAAATTTCGCATTCGTATTTTGACCGCTTATCCTGTTTTCTGGTGCTACAAAACCTGCATCGTTTGTACGTAGACAATGATAAAAAATGACTTCCTTTTTGCGCCAATCTTATTTCGTCCGGTACCCCAAAAACACCTCCTTTTTTGTTTTTGTATACCACCGGATTTTGTTTTATGTTTGAGATATGTGCCGATTTCAAACTTCTAGCTAAGCGTAATCTGAAATCACGGTGTATGTTATTACGATTTGGATTTTTGTATTTGTATAAAATGTAGGCGTTTATAATGCCACTGTCAAACAAGAACCAAAATATCCGAAACCAGGATTTTTTTGACCTACGGCCAATAGAGTACGAACTTCGATAGTGGTCAAAGTGGTCCACACCTCCCATACTCCTTGTATATTCTGCGATTGCAGAAGGACAATACATGTCTTTCTTTTGCCCGTTCTTTTGAGTTCTCTGGATCACTTCCACTTTGGTTGGGTTAACTGCAGTTGTAAGGACAAAAACTTCTTTAGTGTCATGCCATTTGATCACAGCACAAGGGTGACAGAAACGGTATGTGAATTCGCCCGGATCCAATTTATTCTCTTTAGCCAGTCTTCGTTCTTCAGGTGTTTTAGGTTTTGGTGGACACAGCTCTTTAGGAAGGCCTTTGCGATTCATTCGCACTGTCCCTGTTGCTAAAATACCTCTATGATGAAGAGCTTCCATGAGAGCCAAGGAGGGGAAAAAGTTGTCGGAAACCAAATGTGTGTTTCGTGGTAAATTTCCTCCAAGTTTCATTACAACTCTGTAACCTAATCCTTCCTCATTGAGTGTTTGGTCTTTGCCTGTATAAATATCACACTGATATAAATAACCAGTTTTAGAATCACAACGACACCATGCCTTAAAACCTCTTTTGATGGGTTTGGCTGGCATGTACTGCTTCTTACTATCACGCCCTTTAAATTTAATCATACTTTCATCCACTGATTGAGATTCCGAGTTGGTGGCATTTTCTTGATAAGTCCTGTTGAGATAATCTAGTAATGGTCTTACTTTTTGCAATTTGTCGTGGTCTTTGTGATCCCGGGGCAAGTGAGCTGTAATGTCGCAAACATGTAAATTTTCTAAAATTTTTTTGAATCTCTTGCGGGTCATTGTGCTACTAATCTCTATGTTATTATAAAAAGGATCTGCAGTCCAATACAGCTCTATATCTGACTGAGAATTTATTCCCATTAAAATGATTATAGCTAGGAATGCTTTTATTTCGTCTACGTGGGTGTCGCTCCAGAATTTACTTTGTTTCAACTTCGCGTATTTATTTGTGTATTCAACGATCATTTCAAAAATCTCATCAGGGAACAAGTTACTAAAATATTCAATGGGAAGACTTTGATAGCTATATGATTTAGTAGGTTCAATTTCCTTGCGGAAATTTAACTCGTCAAAATTTTCAACATCTGTAGTCCATGTTCTATCCCGTGCCTGCAATTCAGCATAAGTTGTAATATTAGCTGGTAAGCCAGAAGATGGTCCGGGCATTGTAATGCAAGGTGCCATTTCTTCGTTAACAGCAGGAGCAAGCATTTCAGGGTGAGTAGGTAAGTCAGGCAATGGTGCAAACAATGGATCACAAGGTGCTATTTCTTCATCAACAGCAGCAGCAAGCATTTCAGGGCGAGTATGAAAGTCAGGCAATGGTGCAGACAATGGAACATAAGGTGCTATTTCTTCATCAACAGCGGGTGCAAGCATTTCAGGGTGAGTATGAAAGTCAGGCAATGGTGCAGACAATGGAACATAAGGTGCTATTTCTTCATCAACAGCGGGTGCAAGCACTTCAGGAAAGTCAGGCGATGGTACAGACAGTGCAAAACAAGGTGAAACTTCCTCGTTAGGTGATTCTTCGTAAGACTGATGTGCATCGCCGTCTAATAGTAATAACTGTCGATTAGACATACCTTGAATATCGTTTAACCTTGCGTTCAGTGATTTTGGGACATAATCAGTATAATCATTGTCATGTTCGTCACTTTCGTCCTCCGACGAAAACATCTCATGAAGCGCATTTTCAATTTGATGTCTTTTTAATACCTGTATAACAAAAATACACTAAAGTAGGTAAATGCTGACTGACAAATCGATGATGACAAATCACGTTTATCACTACCCACAAGTTATATTTCGATAAAACAAAACCTAATTTCCTCATAATTTGTAGAGTGAATAAATAAAAAAGAAAACCCGCGGCAAAAAGTTAGCACAAAATAAAGATTATAATTCACCAGGCAATGGGCATATAATTCCACAATGTGCACCTCCTTCACAGGCTAAGGTTATATGGTTCCCCACATTTTTCATTTCGTTATATCATGATATTTTTCAAGTGCTTACGTATAATTTATGCACATATCACTAGAAAAACTCAAATTCTACAGCATATAAAAAAATTGTACGACTTACCTTTCTCCGATCCGCCATTACGATTAAAATTCACCGCACTTTCCACAGAAACAACAGTTGAGCGGACGACCAAAGAAAAAAATGGCCGTAAAAGTGACATTTGCGTTTCGATTCAAGCAAATTTTGTTATGTGACCATAGATAATATTTCTATTTTTGCGTTTTTGACAGATTGCGGTAAATACTTTACCAAAACCTGGGAAAAACATACTAAAATCGATGTGGGGGGACCTCAACCCATAGCCTGGTTAAGGGTTAAAGTATTGAATCATTTAATCTTTATTTTATTATTATTATTATCAATACTATCTGCTACGGTATACAACCCGTACAATAACCTACGAAAGGCGGAGCGATGAGAGGCATAATTGCTAAGTCCGTGAAAAAAGTGTGAGATATGGTAACTGCAAATATTTTGCGTTTTACACTCTTGATATATGTATATACAATCTCTTGATATATACAATATATGTTTTCGTTGATCGGTGTGGTAGCTGTCATTGTTGGCACAGGCCCAACAATCGCACTCATTCAGATTCCCTTAGACTCAACACACCCCGTCACAACACAGACTGATCTATGGTTAAGGACACCAGTGTTACGTATGGTGTATTTATTTGTCTCGTGTGGTAGCTGTACTGAATTACTTACCATTTTTTTGTATTCAAATCGCCTCAATAGGTAACTCGAGCCAAAACAAAAAAAATATTTTATTTATTTAATCTTTATTGCGCTTTTAATGCAGGTTGCTAGATTATCCTGCCTAGGTTTGTACGTACAAAAGATGAATTGAACGCTAGGGGCATTCTCTGCTAGACATGATTTTCTCAAAGCAGTCGATAAAATGTTATTAACGATTAATTTTAATGTACTCTTAAAATATAATTAATCTTTTTAACTATTCGTTTATTATCAATAATTTGTACATAGTTCATGAGACGTAATTTATAGTTTCTGCTGTTTTTGCAGTAAACGTTAATAAGCAATGAGCATTACATTGTTAGTAAACTACATCCTATCAGGTACAATAATTTTTTTTTTTTTCGATCAACATAAAAAGCATAGGCTCAGTCAGTACTTTTAAAGCACTACACGAGCTTAACACTAACAACTGTTAACAGCTAAGAACTAGTGTTTCCGAAATCATAACTAGAAAATATGTGCATTACTATGAAATGCGAAACGATGAGAATGACCGGATATGACACACTCGGTCAGCTGATCTGTGTTTGCTATTTCCGGTGCCAAAGTGACTGTTGACAATTGGGGTCACCGACTAAGAAAAGCTTACAGGCTGAAGTAATTGAAATTTAGACAAAGAAAGAAACAGAGAGGAACATTCCACTAGCATGATGGTTTAGTGATTAGAGAATCTTTCTGCTACTACTCATAGAATCCTGGATTCTCTCTGGATTGGATAGAATCTCTTGATACGTATTATAAATATATCCCTAGTTTTATGTATGAAGGGAGTGATGAATGTAGAAGAAATGACGTGCTTCTTCTACATTCTTCTACGTTCATACATTTGTTAGGATGGAAATATTTGTCACTCGGTGCATGCCTACCCCGTTAGAGACCTGGCGTGACGGTATAATAATATATATCTTTAGCAGTTGTCCGATTACCATACATATAATGTACACATGCGCATATAAGCATTTAAGTATCTGATTTAGAATCAAATAGCCGAATATGAAATTGTCATTATTCTTATTAATATTGTTGTAACAAGGGAGCCTTTCTTGTATGTAGTGATTTTTTACAAAAACTGAAAATGATGGAATCTTCATACGAGTAGATAACAGCTACCTAGCACACCCCTCGGGACATTTGTGTGAACGTCTCCACTTAATTTTCAATTCAAATGAGCCGGGCCGCACTACGCTCTACAGTAATAACAATTTGTATTAGCTGTAACGTGACGTGTGAAGGGACGCAAGGAGAAAAGCCGCACGCAATGTACAGTCGGCGCTGTATTCTAAGAACCCTTTCCTTATTTTTTTTCCGATCATTTCATTGTTCTACTACTGGACACAGGTCTCCTCTCATAGAGAGAGGGTTTTAGGTCTTAGACTAGCACGCTGGCCAAGTGCGGATTGGCAGACTTCACACACCTCAGAAACATTATGTATAACATTTCTAAGATGTGCAAGTTTTCTCTTGATATTTAAATTTTAAGTTATAAAACGCACGTAACGAGCCAGAGCCTATGCTGCTTATAAAATACAAAAAAAAAACAATTTCATTTACTATAAAACAAAAAATGTTTCTTTCAAAGTATGCAAGGTGCATATGCGGGTGTACCATATGTATAACTGTTAATGTCATTACCATAAACAGTAATAGTGGTACAGATATTACTGTTTTGAAACTGTAAGTATTCGGAAGACAACTTATAAGAGGCGACAACCTAATAGTATATATCTAGTATCCATAAGTTCAATGTTACAATGGATACTGACGTTAAACAAATGCCGCTTTTTATATGTATGATATTTTACGACATTCCACAAGCAAATAGTTGATAATTCATGCGTATTGCATTAATTGTTACATAATAAAGGTTTTAATCATATTATTAATTGATATTACAACGATTTCCATTTGAGATTAATAGACGGTAACACCAGATAACTTACAGAGCAGTGTGCTAAAATGCCTTTCAGTAAATTTTACGATTCACTTCTTTACCAATTTTCCAGACAAAATTGTATTATTTGTGTCATTTAAGCAAAAGACGTTAAAATTTTTCATAAATATTCAAGCATCCTAAGCGAAAGTCGTCAGCAACAGGCAGGCACTCATATTTACAATTTTAAATGAAGATTTAATTGGAGTTCAGGTTTTACGTCTTCTTGTTTCGTTTGATACATTTTTTGTTTTACAAGGCCTACTAGATAACGTCGACTCATTACAAGCTAATGAAAATGTTAAAAGGATTTAATAAAATTGAGCGCTCAGTCGAGATTCATATCGCGAAATCTGAATTTTCAAACATAGTTCAGTGGATCTGTCTGGGTGCTCGGGGCCGAATATAAATTACAAGATCGGCAATGGAGCGCTCTTAATGAAGAGCACTCAAAGAAGACTTAGGGAGCGCTGGCAGTGTTGCCGGGATACCGCGCTGCCGGGCAACATCCACGAGATGCACCGAGCAACCCTTAATTGAATAGCCCGGCCGGGGCTAATCAGGGCTCAGCTGAGCGGTGCAGGCGGGCGGCGGAGGACGGCCGGGCCGCGCGGAGTGCGGGAGCGGGGCGGCGGCCGGAGCCACGCGGGCTGGCCGCGCCCCCTGCGCGCGCCGCTTCGCCCGGGCAGCTCATTCAAGTAGCAAGCTCGCCCCGTGCGAGCCGCCACCCTCAGGTATGTCCATTTTGCTTTTGGTGTTTGCACGTCGTATACCGCCGCGCTCCGCGAGTGTCAGTCGTGCCGTGAGTGTTCCGCGCGCCGCCGTCGAGGTAGGTACGCATGCACGCGCACCGCACCAGCCGATAAAGTTCGACGTTCTTCTTAATCGTGTCAGTCGTCAACTCACCCCGAACATAATGTAACGTTTTGTGTCCGGTATCCATGTACTATAACAGTGAAACAAATACGTTGTGAAGCTCGAAGTAAATATTTTTGAAGCATTCTATGATTTTTGCAAAGTTATAAGCTACGTTTAGTTTAATTGTGTTTTGTGTACGAATAAATAACTCACAATATGAATTTTTTTACTACTGAAATAACCACTTTTCAAAACATCGTACTTTATCTAAGAAATAGAATATAACCGAAGTATACACGCGCTTTTTGTACTGCATGTTTGCGCTTTCTTTGTCGTTTCAATGTATATCCTAATCCAAATGCATCCAGCGGCGAGTTGAGCGGTGGCAGTAGAAAAGCAAAGAATGAAGTTAAGCAAGGTAAGTTAAAAATTTAAGCATTGTTTTAATTATAGCTTTACGTGTCGTGTACATAGAGTGTGTTGTAATGTAAAACCGTCGAAAGAAATCGATGTTACATCATTTATGATAAAACGAATCTAAAGCTACAAGTAGAAAAGCTCCACTCTCGAATCCATGGGTGTTTTCAGTGAATTGCGTCAGCTTATAAAGAGTGTAGGTCCGTAACAGTGCAGGGGTGTTGAGGAAGAATAAAATAGTCGTGGAGAGGCGTACAAGACGCGACAAGTTGTGCAACTTTCAGTGGCGCCGATCCTTCACGTTGTCGCCTGGCTTGCGGCCAGCGCCGCCGCGCCTGCCGCCCACCACCAATGACAGCTATAACGCATTTTATCTTAAGCTCTATGTCGCCCGCTCCCATATTTAATTGTTCCGCTTATGTGTTCTATCATGTGTCGTAGCGTAGCACAATGTTTGCTTCTAACATACATATATAACACAGTAAAAATATACGTTTCCATTATTGATATACAATTCTTTTATTTAATTACAGCGATATTTCATGTTTACTTAAATTAAAATAACTGCTAAGAAAAAGTAATTAATAAGCTACAGTGTTTTAAAGCCTGTGATCGATTTCATTTCACATGACGACCAGTGTAGCAATAGATATAATATTTTTAGATAGATTTGTGTCAAATCTAATCAATTATTTTTGATGCAATTATAAACTGCTATGCGTACATAGTCAGCTACAATAGGATACATGAATGTATACAAATAATACGCAACTGTTGCAAGCTGTGATGAAAAGCTATATATATTTCGTAGCGCGTAGCAGTTGCTACGTGTCGCGCGTCGTAGGTGGTCGTTACGCGCACGAGACTCTTAATATTCATGTCTGAATATACATATATTTAGTAATAACTCAATGTATTTTGTGCTACCAGTTTATTTAGTGATAGAACATAACCGGCTTCTGTAAAAATAAAGATATAAAAAATCAATCTATAAAACTTTACGTTATAAAAAAAATACTTAAAAATTATTTCCAGCTGTACTGTTTGTTAAAATATTTCTCCGAATGATGTAATAAAGTGAATCAATGGAGAGTTTGTAACCAAAGTGGGAGAGGAAAATGCAGGCCGCAACAAACTCGAGCAACAATTAGTATTGAAATTTGTAATGATACATAAATCAGAGTATATCTAAATAAAGAAGATATATTAAAAGAAGCTTGATATCTTAAAATACAAAGTATATCTTAAGCTGCCCTTTAAGGTACAACAATGAAATCACTACTACATAGTGTAAAACAAAGTCGCTTTCCCGCTGTCTCTCCCTATGTATGCTTAGTCTTTAAAACTACGCAACGGATTTTGATGCGGTTTTTTTTGATAGATAGAATGATTCAAGAGAAAGGTCTATACGTATAATAACATATGTAGTGATATGAGTAATATAACCAAACACACATTTTACGAAATTCTACCTCCAAAGGGAATTGCGGGGGCGGGACGAAGTCGCGGGCAAAAGCTAGTGTAATATATCTTTGTATTTGATAACCGCCCTTTTCTGGTGTCCTAGTTTGATCGAAGGACGTAGTAACGACTCCTTACGTTAATATCACTCGTTTATTATTTAATTGCTAATAGTATTAAATATTTAATCAAAATTGTTCGGACATATTTCGAAACAGTTTTAAGTTCACGAGACAATTTAACTGTAATTAAGTAACGTGTTTGTCTTTGTCTTTGTCAAACTCAATTATAGCTTTAATAGCCTAGAGGTTTGAAGTTCAGTCTCCCACTCCGGGGCTTTTGGGTGCAAGTCCTGGCACGAACCTTCGACTGTACAAACTTAATGCATTTTTTTAGTTAAAGATTTAATATGAAAATAATGTTAAAAAAAACTATTAGCCCATACCTCATTTACATTTAATCGATTTTGATAGTCCGGTTAATAGGTATTCATTGATTTTTTTAAACTTAATTAAACCTCTATTCTAAAGGTACGAAAGGCGGACCTAATGCTAAAGCATTCCCTACCAAGAAATCGTTTACCAATAAAATATTATTAAATTATTTTTCAAACAAATTTTTCTCAATCGCTTATCTGAAGCAGCATCCTGTTTGTTTGAGCATCGTCGCTCGTAGTCACCGTAAGCATATTGCTGACCACTAGTCTAGTACTAGTAGTAGTAGTCTAGTACTGGTCAGTAAGTTTTCATATCGGTTTCCGTCCGGCTGGCTTTGTTTGTTATTGATAGATAACAGTTGTTCAACCTTGCCGGAGGCCTTCCGGGTGTTTCAAACACCTGTAATGGACGGATTGATCTATAAAGTCTTTTACACACGAGTTACGTGCTAATTATTTGCACTGTCGCTGTTATTGTAACTGTTACAGCTAATACTCATACTAGTACTAACAACAATTAGTACACAATAACAGTACGAATATTTAACCAAATTAATTAATATAATTTTTGATTTAATTTAATTAACGGCCACCGCAATGCAGCAGCCTGCTAAGCTCGTAATAACGCACGCTTTTGAGCGCTGGACTCTTTAATGAACCGCCGACAAAAAATAACGTAGTTTAAGAAAAGCGGTTGACGATTTGAAGTGAAAGGTCAAAGTTAGACATTCCTAAAATTTTATCTAGATTACACTCAATGGTAATTCTTCTTATAGTATTATAAATAAGGTCGTAATACCAGTTAAACCATAAGTAGGTTTTACCGGACCCAGTTAGACGATATTTGCAACATGTTTTTCATAAAATTAAACAAAATATGTAAATAAACAATTATACATACCCTACCTCTGTTTAATGTAACTAAAATATGCGAGTAAGTAATGTATACGACGGATAGGTGATATCCAATCATAATATGCATTTACATTTAAATTTTCTGATCTTGGCATAGAATAAATAAAAGCATTATCTGCTATTCGAATATCGTAACAATATAAAGAATCGTTTACAAGAATGAATACATAGTAAACTTATTAATTGTAGTATCAAGCCTGTAGATATTATAAATATTATATGCCTGGGATACGGATCCACCTTCATTCCCAGTACAATTTCAATATTTTGCATAATAGTCCCGTCATTGTGCGAATCATTTGAAATCATTGCAATAGCTGTTTTGAAGAACGCATCAATTTAATCGTAATGCAAACTAATAGGGTGTTTAAAAGAAGTAGAAAAAGGCAAGCATGACAAATTCCATTCCATAAATTCAGAACTGAACGTCCAAAAGATAACAAATATAATAATACATTTTGTTTGTTATCCCCAACGCGTGTTTAAACAACGTTCTTTTGATGATGAACTAATCCGTGTAGATTGTTTTGGGCATCTTAATTTGTCATCATATTTCGTAGCGCCAGAGCATTTTGACTTTAAGAAAGAAGTTTAATACGAAAGTACATTAAAATTTTTATAAAAATGTTTATCGCTATGAAATTAAATAAGTCACAAAGCAGACCAAGTAAAAAGTGGCCGTGTTCTATCTTTCATCTAACAATATGAATATGCGTACAGCTGATTGTAGTCCGTTATCGCATCGATTGCAGATAACAATGCCGCGGCGGCCGGGACGGGGGGGACGGGCATTCGAGCTGGCTTATAAACAATTATTCATAAGGCATCGGATAGAATCAAATAAGATACATAGAAAAACATGTATTAAGCTTATAATTTCAGTAACTGTATATTAATAAGACTCTGTTGGGGAGTGATTATTATGTTTTGAACGACAAGGTAACGTGTACAACTAGTAAATGTCAAATCGCCACATTAAACCTTTTACGGTATTGGATTCACAATAAAATTAGTTATACACGAATCATAAAAAGTATAATCTATTATCTATACAAAAAGTGTATGGATAAAATGAAAGCATATGTTATAAATAACAATTGCTAATTGAATATCTAAATTCTTTATACTAGAAATGAGTCTGGTCCTAAATTTCCGAGATTATTTATTATATTCAATCGAGTAGCGGAATCGGCGGTCATAAAATGTAAAGTACATTCAGAAGTTACTTTGTTTCGCTAAACGTATAATAGAATGAGCGCTTATTGAATTATTTTACAAAGGACGTAAAATTGTTATGAAATCGCGGAATAAAACATAATATCGGGATCTCAGATTACGATATAAATAGAAAAAAGTTGCGCAATATTGTATTAAAAAAGGGGTGCGCACGCAGCCATACTGCGTGACGTCGCCCGCGCACGCGACATATGCGCGCAAAGTATCAATTTGATCCGCGGCCGCGCAGCTGCGTACAACGACCCCTGCTAGACCATTCAACTTTCTCCAAAAAACCAACCCCATATTTTCGGTGATTAAATCGCTTAGTCTATTTCTAAGCATTTTTATTTGAACGTTATTTGCACGCACCGGCCATCTGCAGATTTACGAGTGCATTAAAATGCGTCAATTATACAAGACCATGCTCGCAATAGTTTTCATTGACGCTGAAAAGGATATGTATTGGCCGTAATCCGTAAATCTATAACATAGTTAAACCCGTAAGGATCAAGACGAACCTGGAAAACAATTATGAATTGGCTGGGCCGGGCCGGGCTATTTCAATATTTTTCCCTCAAAGGTGGTGGTGTGACAATGAAACGCTCATAAAAGCATAAACTACAGTCGTGCTAGTTTGTAATAACGTAACAATAATGTAAACAGTTCTTATCTAGTTATTAATAATAAATTAAAACGGTTTACAATCTTAATGACCATCCAATTAAACTTTATAATATTTCTCATTTACTGCTTTCTTTTATGTTGTTGTCTCAAATTGTTCTATGTGAAATTTCGTACATCGAATTCACATGGGGAGTCGTGTTTGACCGCCATTAACGGGCATGCGTTGGACGGCGTTATTAATAACAATAGATACGAAACGGTAGAGTATTCGCAGCGACAAAAAGTCTGCAGGCGAACAATCAGCGAACAATCGAATAGGAACAATGGACGTTCGTGAATCAAACAATTGATCCATCGACGAGTCCATATATTATCGTGACAGCTGCGCGGGGTGGCGCTTGTACTGCATAACATGACAGGGTCCCATCTCCCACGGTCTATTTTACCCCTATTCTATTGTCACATTGCCCCGCTTAAACAGTTTTGAAGCTGTATTATTTTTTCGTGTATTAGAATTAATTATACCTGTTTTACTAGTTTAAGCGTACAACCCGTCTCGTAGAAATTAGAATTACAAATGTTTTACATTCTATTTTATTAACCGGTATCCCATAAACTGTAATACGTGAACCATTATGGTCATTATATAAAAAATAGAATAAAAACAATAATTAATATGCACTTAATTATCCACGTATTTATAAAATGTCAAATCACAGATGACAAAATAGGATTTTGTTTGATAAAAATCATTATACGTATCGATGAAAAATACAAAATAAAATGAAAGCCAAGTTCAACGTCCGTGTAGCGCGTGCACCCCCCGTGCCACGCCGATATTATTGGCAAGCCGTAAAAAACGTATAAACACAACCGAGCTCAAGTGTGCTAAGGTCGTACCGGGTTTTTCTTGTACGAAAACAATCACGTTACACGACTTTTAGATACGAGCAGGAGAAGAGGAATACACATAACGAAATCTACTACGCTAACTTGACGGAGCAGACGAAAAAGGACTTCAAACATTATTTTATTAAAATGACACATGTAAAATACATTACGTCACATTTGACAGCGACGCTCTACATATTCTACTACTGCGCATTGGTCTCTTCAACAGCGAAAGGCCTAGAGCGTACTCCACCTCGCCTGATAATTGATGGAGCTACGAGTTAGTCACACTCGGCAGGTATTTGACGACCCTCGACCGAATCAATACCCAGTAGTAAGAGCGAGTAGCGCGTAGTGAGTAAACTTTCCATGGTGGTAGAATGTAAACATGGAGGCAATTAACCGGCGAACGTAGGGGCGTGGGTACTTCATTGGGCTGGCGTCGAATGAATGGTTGTTTTCACACTCCACTACGACACAACCAGCGGATTGTTTTTCGTGGTATTCCGTTGCACATCGTGTTTTTTTTTATATTGCTTCAAATTGTATTTGTCTACAGTTGCTCTCTAATGGGCAATTTTTGATGAGTTTTACTGATAAAATCAAAATCAATAAACAGCTACATAATTCTTAGGAAGTTTCAACTTACAGTACAGATTCGTTAGAAAAGGTTTTCTTTCTAATTTCTTATCGCATCGTTCTGACATATTTTCAAAAATCTTCTATTAATTATCAGTGATTGGCGATAATCAACCAATATCGTGAATCCTTTCACTAAATAAACATATTAGAAGCATGAATTAATCGGCATTTAATAATATCGTGATATAAAGTGAAAGCTATTCTACGTCTAAGCGACGATTTCCCAATCAATTTTATCGAGAAAGCACCTCCGGTGCATCTATCAGTCGACGTTATCATATCAAGTTGCGATGAGGGTCGTCGAGAGGGAAGCCCTCCTCGACTTCCGCCGACGTCACAAGTGCCGCCTTCACTCGGATCATTGGCCTTCGTGACAATACTTACGACCTTTACAATCGATAAGTTCGTTATCACTGAACTATAAGTGATAGGTAACCTTTACACGTTCAAAATATACATATTTTCACATAAATCACTTTAAACGGAAAAATGCGATGTTAATATAAAATTCAAAACACTTCGAGTTAAGAAAATTGATGAAGAATATTTCAGCTTCAAATTTAATGTATTACATATTTAATTACGTAACATCACGCCTGTAATCCCCTAAGGGGTAGGCAGAGGGAGTGTAGTACACCCCCACATTTCACCAGTTAC
>DWDX01003077.1:0-13828 GCA_018245675.1 Agara michaeli | reverse complement strand
GATACACATGCATATATACATACGATATATTACTTAAATAGATATTTTTATAACGATCAAATACAGAACAGACAAATATGTGCTCATCGCACAAATGTTTGTCCCGGGTGGGAATCGAACCCACGACCTCCGGCTTTGCAGTCAGCGTCTCTAACCACTCGACCACGAGACCGGGTCAAATAGAAATATAGCATTGGAATATGTTTTGGGTAGCTTCACATTCGATGTAGGTAGTTAACATTTCGCCATTGCATTATTATAGTTATTGGTCAATCAATGCTCATTCATCTGTCTATTTGCATTTTAATAGCCGCCGCTGACAAGTGGTGCATTATGTAGAGACTAATTCAGAGAAATTACGTTGGTAGGTGGGGGTAATTAAGGATTAATTTTCCATGAGCGCAACTGTGACAAGTGTCAAGACGTTACTCGTGTGCAGAGGGTAATTAGCTATTTTAGTGCCACCACTATGAGGGAGAAATCAATATTCTCAGTGACACATCATACATTATTCAGGCAGTGTCGCGAGGTTTCCAAAATTATAAAGCACCGGTACAGAACTACATATACATATATGTATATTACGTCTCGCTGCATAAAATATCGTTTCAGACTTAAAATAGCTGATGAATGCATCTACGGCAAAAACAGTCTGATAAACAACAATGTTGTATAGATAAGTGCTTTTTTTAAGTTACTACGAATATCAAGCACAATATTAAAATATTTGCTGAAATATATCGTATGTAAAATTAAATTTGGTTCGTAAGTTCGTTGTGTTAAACGTAATTTTAAATTATATTCCTTATAAAATAAAAATAACAAATGTTTATTCCAGACTATTAGTCCATAAAGGTAATAAAGACTATTAATTACCGTGCATTGTTGGTTGGTATGCATACTCGTAGCAGGTAATTTTAGAATTCTAGCAGCAATAAACGTAATTGGGAGTGCAGTTTGTTTCAATTATTTAACAAACACGGCAAGAGACGCATGTCCCAATAAATCAATACATATGTTTTTCGCTGATTTTGTTCTTTACAAACATACAACAAAATATCTGATAACGTAGTCGTGAGAGTCGCGGCCATGGCGTCGGACCATACTTTTTTTCATATCAGATCTACTCTATATAACACACGACGACAAAGCCTCCTGGGCCGAGCACCTTTTTATTCGCAACATATTTGTTACATTGTTGAGTACAAAAGATAATCCTCCAGCGTAATCTCTCAATTCAATCAGTTGCTGAAAACGCCAACGAATCTTTGTTGTTTCAATGAAAATGATATCTCGACAAGTTTCGATAGATTTGACGATAATCTCGTAATACCTTCTTTGGGTAAGTGAACCCGATTCGACGTTCAAATTTAACATCGTAAACGTCCATTTATTATTTATAGTAGAAATATCAAATGTTCCTGCCTTTCTGGCGCATCGCGTCGATCGGACATTTGACAATTCGTCCTAATGTAATTTCATAGATTTCGCAAAATCACTGCTCTACTCGACATTATTATTGTGATGTTATTACTGTTGTTAAAATGACTGTTTGGGAGAGGTATAACTATAGTTGACCGCAAGTTACCAGTGTTATTAAGAAAACAATTGGCATTTCACGTTGTAATTAAATTATACATTCGTTATTTTAATAAAAACATTGTTTATTTTATTTAAAACATCTAAGGCTGACTCAATAGGCACTAATATAATAAGTCCAAATATTTGTTTGAGTTTCGTTCTTTTTTTCAGGCTGTGATCGAAGTAACTTTTTGTATGCAGATAGTTTATGGGTTGCAGAGTGACATAGGCTACTTTTTATCCCGGAAAATGTTCGGTCCCCGTGGGATTGAAACTTACAATAACATTGTCGTACCGATTTGTTTCAAATTTGGTATGTAGACAGTTTGAATTCTAAGAAAACATTCAGCCCACCGAGAGACCCTTTTAAATCGACCTGTTAGAGTGAAAGATTTGTACCGCATTTTTTTGTTTACGTTCGCATCGGATTGGATGTATAAGAATATGAGAATTTACGGCATTTAATCTAAAGCCTTTGAAATAACTGATATAAGGATATCACTGATGATTCCTTACAAAGAAATATAAAGCGAAATTAGGCCTTCTAAACCTTCCAAAGGGGTTACAGACCGGTTATGACAATATTACATAAATTGTTACAGTATATAAGTTTGGTAATGGCGCTTCCTGTGGCCTTAACCGGCTACAAATTAAAACCGAATCACGGTTGAACCTGACGACTTTCGTGTCCCAACAACTATTTGATTAAGTCCAAACGAAACAACGCTGGCAGTTCACTAACAGGTGTAGTTTCGGTATCGCAAAATCTTATTTAATTGAATGATAACAGCCGCAAGATACCGCTCTGTTTATGTAAATTTGATTCAGTTATTAGACCCTCCACAGACGATTAGTCAGTTCTCATGAAATTTCGGAACTCTAGCCTGATGTTTCACTTTGCTTGATTTTCAAGATAATTTATGCGTTAGAGAAAACTAGAAATAAAACTTAAGTTACACAGTTAATTTTCAGGTAAAGAAATTCATCTGAAATTCAAATGAAATTCAAAAGAATCAATCAAAAATGAAATTCAAAAGAATCAATCAATCAATCAAATCAAATTCAAAAGAAATTCATCATAATTATTAAGCCCTTTTTAAAAAATAAATAAGGAAAAACACAATTATATGAAACAAAAGAATAGATGTTTTAAAAAAATATATTTACTTCATTCATTTAGTAAATGTCTTCAACGAGTATGATATTTTTAAAACGTAATCAGCTCAAATTGTTATGTTATGATAGAATAGACTCGGAAAGTCTGCTCGACTCCGGCATATTCCCAGCTCTATAACGGAGACACAAAACATACGTTGAGTCGAATTACTTCATATATTACAGTACGCATAAGTTACGATGTCTAAGATTTATCGTCTTGTGAAGAGTTAGGTAATTTCTCACCTATTCATATTCTTACATTCCACAATGAAATTTGCATTCAATCTATTCACAGGAAAATAGAGTTGAACAGTCTGCTTGGCGCCGGCATATTCAAGGCTGTACACACGTCGGCTCAGATCACCCCTCCGTTCGCATCGCACATAAGTGGCTACGAGTTAAATAGACTCTTACCCGCACCGCGCTGAACGCAACTTTCCCGACCGAATCTGGTACATTACATTATAACCATGTACTTAATTGAATCATATTATATACACGTGAACAATGTTCCCAAACTCTAGGTAAATGTTTTCAAAATGAAAATCAATATAACATGGTACGTAAATACTGACGACGTAATAACGACAAAAGCTTTTCAGGACGGTTAACAAAAATTCTATGCACATTGTCGGGTAGGCACCCATTCCCACTCAATCCCTTTCGTCAACAAGTACAAACTTACGCGGCGCACGTGCGCCCGTATCAATAGTATAACAAATAGGCTGATATTTCGTCAGAAATAACCCGAATCAAGTTTCAGTGCGAAAGCTTTTGTGTGTGGCAGGTGAAAAAGTGAGAGACTTGATTTATTCGTATACTGGCGCCGCCTATCGCCGGATGATTGAACGGAGAACGTGTTTATACATCGACCAAAGCGTGAAATATGACAACTGAAATACGGTACGAGGTTTCTCTATTTTTAATAGTCGCCGTCTTACGATATAGGCGGCGATCTTATAAGGCGCGGGACCTGACGTGACTTGCGTTTAATATTAGAAATATCGAGGCGGGATCGAATACAAAAATTTGATTTATGTCAGTATTGCACGTTGTATTGTTTCTTACTATCTAAGCTGGTTTATTCCGAGCTTGTCAAGTGGCTCCGTTCCGTTATGCACGACCGTATTTTCACACATATAGCTTTGTATTCAAATAAGTTGTCCACTACATATGTAGGTACATAGGTTTTACCAGCACATAACGACTGTATTAACCAACAAGCTCATGTAAATTCATTATTACCCATACTAAATACCTAACAAGCAACGCGTGTGTATGTTTGAAAAAGTCTGGCAAGTTTACAAATCAAAGGAGGGGCTCCATACATGATCGAAGGGAGCTTGAGCACATATTGCTCGCGGCTCTATTTGTTTATCTAACATGTCGTTCAAATGCTGTCATTATTATGCCATTACCGAAATTCTGCCTTTTATCATTTTACCATACCATATTGTCTATCAGACAATATTTACTTGGTCGTTTCAAGACGTTTACTTTGATTTGGAATAAGATTCAATAAATGTATAAATGTTTTTGAAAAAAAAATAACAGAGATAACTAATAAACTCAATTTACGACATACCTACGTACTCAATTTATACGTACAAGTTACAGCTATGAAAACACAACAATAAGTACCTCCGACTCACAAAACCGTCCCTCGGCGTAATAAATTAGGAATAGGCACAATCAGGCCAGTAAACTAAAATCCATAAAATCCGGCACAATGAACTTGGCCTACGGCATTACCGCGTGCAAGTAATAGGGTACTTGCTATAATATGTGTGGCTGAGTGTCGACAGCCGATATTGACTTTGATAAACGACCGTCAGTGTCGCCCTACAAGAAGCCACGTCATATACTTTGGTGCATTGCGGTCTACATCTTTTTTTTATGGAAATGAATTGCTAGAAACTTGCAATACAACTGACTTAGTAAACAAATTAAACGAACATAACACAAAGTTCGTACTGATCAAAATTTCGACATTTTTCAGCGTAATCCCTTTCATTCAAGTTAAATATTTAAAACTATTAAAATATGGATTACATTTTATAAGAAAATGTATATGAGTCATAAATATCTCCATTCGATAACAAAACATAGCATTTTTTATCATGTAAATAGGAAGTTTCGATGTAGCCTGGATTTCTTGAACAATCATTCTATAAATAAAACTTAAACTGCATAATGTGAATTTAAGGAATCAAATTGTTCTCTACCATTTTGCATTACAGCAGTGTCAGTAAATATTCTAGACCTCCGTAGTAAAAAAAAACCTATCAGGATCTTCAAACCGAACAAAGGCAACGCGAGCATTGCTGTCTTATGGCAAAAATTATGTTATTACCTACGAACTTTCACAACGGGTTCCTTCCATCGGTTATGTTACCAACCCTACCCTTGTTTACACTCTATCCGCGTAGGTTTTATGACTACTAACGTGATATTACGTCCAACAAGAGTACTTATGGTAGTCCTTTATTTGTCTGATACAGTGTATTGCGCGTAAGTGGGATATTGTAAATATACGCAATCGTATAGCAATCATAATTGCTTTGTTATAGCATAAAAGGTAAACATTTTTTTTATCAACTTTCACGAGCAAATCACGAACGCTTAGATGTCCTATATGTCTCCTACCTGTATACATGCTTGTATGAACTAAAATCAAAACAAACATTTTTTTATTTTCAAATAAGTGAACAGATAATGCAGATCTTATATGTGGGTTATGTTACATATAACAGATAAACTCGTAAGTCCGGCTAACGAGCTCCTGTGTGTATCAGTGTGATATTATGCTAATGCTGTCAGCACGCACGCCTGCGACCAATGAAAACTAAGCACTGCCAATGTACAGCGTTTGATCTCATATAATAGTAAGATTTGCAAGGTTGAACGTGGACTGGTAACATGAAAATGATAAGCGGATTAGCACGGCCACTGATACCTGGTCTCTCAACATTCAATATAATTTGCATATTATTAAAATTCAATATTACTGCCCTTCGCTTAACAAACACATGTGTCAGCTGAATGTCCACCAATCCATGCTGCAGCGGCGTGATTAGGCATATTCCAGGTGCTCCAGGTCTCCCACAAGAGCGAAAAAGATACGAGCTCGACAGTCGTACGCAACAAGGATGACAGCCATGTATATTGATAGTTTTTAAGTCATATTTTGTTAGACGCATTATAAGAATTCTTCATCTGATGCAAAACTAAACGAAACTTGATAGTAATTAATCATTAAAATTGGAACCGATTTCAGGTATTATGTATAATTGTAGGTACAGTACTGTAACAAATCCAAGAGCTTCTGTCGCATAACTGATGGATTATGTGATTCCTTTGTAATTGAAAGCCTGAAATCAAATACGACTTAAGAATTTCCATAATATTGATCGTCCACACAGAGTCGCTCATTACCTGCTCCGATACGTTTATCGTCCGCATATATCAGCCTCAAGGTATCAAATTCTACTGTTACGTCATTTACTATCAATGCTCTATATTCGATATTATTTCAACTCGTCACACTCGCAATAGTATACGCGAGAAAGTAGTGAATAAAATCCATTAATGCAGTCTACCTTTGTAAGTAGTGCGCAATACGATACGTTCATTGAAGCAATATTATATTGTGGCGCGTGTTTTAGTTAGTAAATTTCCTGCGTAATCCAGTTATTTCTCCAAACGTTAAGTGCTAGTTGAAGTCTCCGGTATTTACCAACAATAAATTGTCACACACATATATAGTTCTTGCATAATTTAATCAAATTCTTGCATGTTGCAATTTTTAGAAAAGTTAACGTATGTTACTAAACTTTCAATCTAACATCAAACACGAATTCGACTGTAATTTAATGTAACTGCGTATCGTCCAATTGTCGATAACGTACCATTTATGAAAAGTCCTTGTTACGACAGCATCCACGTTTTATTGAAACGTTACAAGCGTTCGACCGCAAAATAATCAGCAAATCGAACTATCGAACTATTGAGCTAGCGCAGCCCGAAGTTGCATAGGAATCGGCATTAATTCGCGTTGAAAATTGAACGTTTACCGGTATTATTTTTACGTCCTTCAAGCTCGACCGGTACCCTACCGATTCAATAATTTTTATTATTCAAATATTGTCCATTTTATCATATGCATTTCGACAAAATTTAGTTTGATATTAATTAATTAATATATTCTCCTTAACATTTCGATGCTTTTCTTATCGTATCGTACTATTGAAAACAACAATATATGAAATATCGGTGATATAATGTAATAGCGGTTACTACCCATTTCTGTATTCGTTTCTCTTTGACACTGGCACAACTCTCTGACTCAGAAATAAGCGTAAGCATTTGCATAATATTGAAACGTCAGCGATACGGATCCTCAGAGCTCATTAACGTAATTGATCGGCTTTCCGCTAGTCCAGAATCAATCGCACGTCCCACCCATTGATTTGCATTAATTACCGAACCGAATGTCACATATCGTCAATGTTCTCATAAAGCAAATGATTATTTTGATGGACTCCACGTTCGATTACAAACGATCGCTGTCGATGTATTAAACCGTATCGAAAAGCTTTTAGCGAAGCAAACAGTTAGCGAAAGCGGAATTGCCTGAACGTAAAAGAAGGAGACGCGAGTAAACGTGAAATATTCTGCTCGGTGCTTCGCAAAAATATTATATTGAACTTTGTGGTACATGAGAAATTAAAAACGGTTGCTACGGTTACGCTGAAAAGAATCGTTTTAATCAATTTAAAACAGCTTTAAAAGCAT
This sequence comes from Agara michaeli, assembly GCA_018245675.1. Classification (NCBI taxonomy): domain Eukaryota; kingdom Metazoa; phylum Arthropoda; class Insecta; order Lepidoptera; family Hesperiidae; genus Agara; species Agara michaeli. Next base: position 6,295 of record DWDX01003077.1, on the reverse strand, counting down.
TTAGAAGAGATTGTCTGAACGTAACCGGGCGGATATTCGGGATTGTGATGACGTTGGTCGGCCAGTCAGACGTCAAAAACTATAACAGCCGGTATTACGGCACACAATGGGGCTTCCTCGTAGAGCATTAATTTTGTAACAAAGCATGTGAAGCGATTTCTAGACTGACAAATACGAAACCATTTTCGAAGCTAAGTGAAAATTATTTTCACATGGTATTTTATATATTCGTAATTATAGTTAAGCTCGCGATTGTTTTAAAGTACATTAACATTATACATTATTTACAGTTACTCGTTTTATTCTCCCTTATTATTGGTATTAGGATTAAATATATTAAATCAGGGTATTCGAGATTGTTTTATTTAAACCACTGGTTCAATGTACCACATGTACCTTATGTTTTATTCATTAAAAAAGGAATTGCGCAAAAGTACTTAACTATATCGTGTATTGTTTTCTCATTTATACAGCTTCGGTTTTCCATTAAAATATTTTCGCATTGAATGGAATGAGCGACGGCATGGAATCGGTTGCCAAAAAGATAATACAAACTCTATCTCATGCAGCGTACAATACAGAAATCCCAACCTGCGAAGTAAATGCACCTTCAAAAGAGGCGAGTAGCAATCTAGCGAGGAATAATTTTTCCGTGCGATTGCGATGCGATATTTTGGCGCATCGTTCGACAAATAGCCGCCGTCGTAGTCCGCAGGGCGGTGCGCTGACTCTACAATTTCTGCCGCCGCTCTACTCGCAGGCACACTCTAAAAAATGTCGAGATTGGCGGGCGCACCGGCGAAGCCTTGGGGTGTCGGCCGCCGATTCGCCGCGTTGCAACGCGGAGATTGTGCCGTCTGTTTTGTTTGCCTCTTACCATCTTATTTCCGTGCAGAAAAATTGTATGAACGCGAAATTGTTGTTTGCAAATTGTTTCAAATATTGCATGCTTACCTACCTTCTAAAGGTACCATTTTCACATCCACGTGAGAATGAGAAAGTTCTAAACTGTAGCGGTTTTTGCGAGCTTCGCGTGGGAAAAAATTATAAAGGGATCATAAATCAAACACAAGTCGGTATCTATGTAGTGGTTAAATAGCTCATTCTCATTCTTGAAAACGTTTCCTAACTTAATAAACGACAAGAGTAGGAAGCTTCGCGCGAAAGTTGAGAGCGTATGCTATCTCATGCAAATTACGGCAGATTTATCATAAGACGTCTCCGTAATTGCGACGTGAGGAGATATGGCGGGAGCGCTTAAAGCCAGTCTCCAGAAAAAAGGCAATTAAAGGGATAAACTGGAGCAGTTAGGTCGGGCGTCACGCTCACGATATCTCGAGAGAGGCGAAGAGGCGCGGGCGCGACGCGCTCCATGCTTACTCGTCCCACAAGTAAAGATATAAAAATTAGACACTAATTTTCTCAAACACAATTGTCAATTTATCTTTACAACACTATAAAACAATCATTAACAAAACGCATGATAATATCATAAAATTAAACGTCCATAAAAATTTCGGTAATCATTTGTATGAAAGCAATTTCAGTACGGCCCAATTATGAGTAACAGTATGACAAAATATTCCGTACGGTATATATATAGTACGTTCACTACAGCAATCCGGCGACCCTGATTAAATCACCAATTAAAACTATCCGCAGTACGCGCATATCTGACTGTGCGTTACACTGGGCGAGTATTAAGTTAAACTACTGATTTAATATATATATATTGTGGCTTAAGCTCCGCGCAACACGCAAAGGGCGTGGAGCAATATCATAGACTACAGACTGGAGACGGAGCAGAACATCCGCCGCGACGCTATTGCACTTGACGCTTTAGGCTGCGCGCGTACGAGACAGGCAAAACGCAGATGTTACACTAACGTCTGCAATTACATTTTAACAAAACAAACACGATATTAATCTGTTATGTTCACGTGTATTCAGCATAATCTGTTAATAATCTAACAAAAAGTACGTTAGGTAATTTCGTTATACGATCGAAATCACCAAACGGTGATTGGACTTAAACGATGGTTATATGTGTCTGAATTGCGCACATACCGAAGTAGGTTAAATCCGACCACGCTGTGATATATAAAAGATCGATACGTAAGCTTGAACTTAGCTAGAAGTAGGCAGTTGGAATTTTGAAAATTGGTAGCGGCGGCGTCAATCCTAATAGTGCATATCGAACCTAAAACGAACTAGAAGCAATACAGTTATTTGATTTAAGGCGGCTGTGTACCCCCGCCTTCCGCTGGATTGTGTTTGTCCTGGTTTGGCAGATGTCAAAGTTGTATGTTTTGAAACAAAGCGTTGGTTTTGTTTGCCATGTTTGTTCTTAGATATTAAGTTTCCTAGCAGATATATGTTTAGGTAACCTATAATACACACACCGGATACGATTTACGATAAACTAACAGCCAGCACTGTATGTAACTTAGTAAAAAATTCATCAATTCATTATAATAATGTATCTAAATAATATCCTATGAGCAATTACGATTACCAAGATCAGTACAATTGCTTGGATATCAGGATAAATATTATACACAAATTTTGTTCTCCTTTCCGCATTAGTCGTTCAGTGATAAATCATTAATGTATATAAAATTAAAAAAAGGACAGCTAACACCATTATTCGTGGTGTATTTCATGACATAGTCAGCTGAGTGTATTAACATTTCATACGTAGCAGCGAAAGGGGTTAGTTTTTGTGGCGTAGTACGGTGTGTTACTTTGTGTCATCCAATTTTAGCTTGTATAGGTGCGACATTAAGCTCCACGGGGAAGTGTCGCTGATGTAGAATGTTCTCGTAGCTTCTCGTGTTACAAAAGAGAACAGTGCGTGCGCTCGTGTACCAAGAATCGCTGTAGATACGTATATCAGTAGGGGTCTGCCATATTTTAAAAATGGAACGTGAAGATTCTGTAAGTCGCATACATACATGCGTATTTTATGATTTCCTTAAGTATTCTTGTTGATTATGTTGATTATGTTATCAACATGATAACAATATAATTGATCGTAGACATATTAAAAGCTCTTGAAACTTGTCAATATTATTAATAACGCATATTTCACTGTTTACATGTTATAGGATATACCTTCTAATTCTGTATAATATATAATCTGTGAAGCAAAGGGTTATTCATTCAACTCCTCGTTTATTAAGTTAGGTTACAACTGAAACATATTTCATATAGCGGGCGTCAATAGGGATGTCGTCCACGGCGTGCCCGCAGTGCTGATGAGACGGTAACTTACTCGACGACCCATCATGCGCGATGACACCCCATTACCCAGCGGACTTACTCCGCTAATATGTTCTCAAACATAACTAACTATACGGTATGACAAGTATTAATACTTGACGTGCTTTAACTAAGAAATAGACAGCTTTTAACCGAATATTATGTTCGTTAAAATAACATAACACACATAGAAAAATTAGACAACTACAATAAGAATCGTACCAAATTAATCAGAGCCTAAGCTATAGTAAACACAGTTGATAAACTTCATATCTATAGTTAGACAATTTAATGCTCAGACGCATAACAAATACTCACGGTTAACGGCTAACTATTCCAGTTGCTTTGAATTTTGTAACAGACACGAAAACTATCTGTCGTTGTGTGATCATTGTAGATGAACATCTTTTAAATTAAAGTCGCTCCTGCCCACGGACGTCTGCTACCATTTTAATAATAAAAACAATAATAACTGAGGACAAATCTACACACGAAATAGATATTTTGAATATATCTGGCTGAATGGTACTATTAGTGACAGTCAGGCCAGTTAATATTGATTGTTGATATGACAATTAGCACTAATTGAAGCGCTAGTAGCCCCGACGCGATTGCAGATTGCAAGCGGTCTGTAAAGTTTAAGCGGGACTGGAATGGGTGATCGCTTGTGGGACATTTCACCGGTTATCCGAGCTTTGGGGCCAGTTAAGCAGCCGGTGCTAATTTTTAACGTTAGGCAACAATCTTTAAATCCCAACGAACGCCTTAAAGGCCATTTAAAAAAATTAGGCAAACGCCTGGCCACTTAGCCATGTTACCGCCAATCCACCCTGGATTAGCGTGGTCTACCACGTGTGGGACGCAGTAGCGGGACGTAAAAAAGGTTGCAACCAATTGGTCAATAGTGGTAAAGATGTGTAGAATAGGAGATTATGTACGTACTTCATTCTGAAATTAGTCAACAGTCTCCGAAACCCGCGTGTACGCATGGTGATTGATGATGAGTGTCGCATGTAGAAGAATGTCAGGTTTGTAAGGACGGAGATATTTGGCACTTGTTGCTTTCTGCCTACCCCTTGGGTACCTAATGATGGCATAATAATAATAATTATTATTATTATGCCATCATTAGGTACAAAGGTAGGTAAAAATTTATGCAGGTGTGAATTATATTTCTCCTAACCGTACCTAACAAGTTTGTCTTCAATTTTCGGCAACAAAGGTAACCACAGTGCAATAGGCCTTTCAAAAATATTCCTAATTTGGAGTTTTATAATAATCTGCAGCATAGACCACAGGCATTCTATCCCGGGGTCTGAATGAGCCTTATACAGTTATTTATTCAGTTCAGTACGCGCTCCTTTTCTGCTTAAACATGAGTAACGTTATAGACCTCGGGGCGGTATTTCATTCATGTTTTCTCTTCCCAAAAAGCATTCCATATTACGTGAGTTTTTACATGATATTTTTATGTTCGCGATTTGACATCGCACTGTATTATAATTAAGTTACCGCCAGATTTAGAGATTGCGAGATTGACATTGTGTATATAAACGTACCCTGAGATTCATTCGGAACTTTCTGGGAGAACGAACATAAGTTACCCAATAATTAGCTTGCGGCAGAATTTTATAGTTGAACGTTTAATATTTAAAATGTATGCTCATTTTACATTCACTATGCACATAGAGATTATTTTCGGCTGGGTTGTTGGCGATCTGAGAAGGGCGATCGTAGCTGTAATAAATATTACACACTTTTGGGAAGTCCGGATGTGGGCCTCTAAACTGGGCTCTAAAACCGCCATCGGGTGCGTGCATGTTAAATGTTTTACACCATGTAATAATTCCTATTGTACGAGTTTTTGTGTCGGAAACTACACCTACACAAGTCTTACACGGTTTCAGTCTATATCGACTACTTAACTTTCTCTTCGTAACGCAATAGTATTGTTGGTTTTTTTTTTGTTATGGGTTCTTCTGGCGTTATTTGGACGTTAAGAGCGTCATTAAATAAAGTACACTAGCAGGCTCATTTGTTTAAATCTTTCTCAAATGTCCATTTTAACTGTGTTCCTAGTCGTAAAAGGAATACACGGCATAGTAGCGGTATCTGAACTGTACCTGTTATCACCCATAGGGCCGAGTTAGCGTATATATTCACCGTTACTTTTCAACCCAAATTCCAAACCGCGAATTTAATATTTAACCTCACCCTTGTCTAGAGCATTTACCGGCCGTTGTATCCCGAAATACTTTCGCTATCTGTAAAGGCTTTGGTTAGGTTTTTTTTTAATCGCCCGGACACCACTTGACGTGTGCCCGTGATGGATGACGGCCTCGTCCGGGTCACGTTTTGTCATTTTATTAATACTTAAATTGGCTGCCGGTGACGCGGGCGAAATACGATGGACCACGTTTGTAAACCGATTTATTGTGGGTTACGTTTGAAGACATACAACTCGACTATGAGCATCCAGCCGCCGAACTAATTTTGAAGTTGAGCCGAGTTACATAACGACTACATAATTATGTATTGGAGGCATTCCATTTTTATCTTACAAGTCAAAATATTTACGACACAAAAAGTCTTAAAAATGTTAATAGCCCGTTTAATAAAATTCCCCTACAACTTTTTACTTTTCACCATCTGTTAACGCACAGTTCTGACGGGGGAACTACGAATTAATTCAAAAGTATTCGGTAGAGTTGGCAGGTCTAGTTCATACACAAACAGAAGATGAAGTTACTTGTAACGTGTCGTGTGCGTGCGCGATAACGCAAGTAATGATTGATATACTCGCGTCTCTGTTCAAACTAATGACAGGGTGAGAGTGTTGACTTTCAAGTTATTAATTAATACTGCTATTATTTCGGCAGCATGATTACACACTTCGTGACAGTAGCGTAAAACTGGGGACGTGATAATATGGCATTCGTAGTGAAGTTTAAGATAAAATCTTATTTAATACTAGCTTTTGCCCGCGATTTCGTCCCGCCCCCGTCGCCGCAATTCCCTTTGGAGGTAGAGATTC